>JAPDSC010044981.1:20716-39123 GCA_026290005.1 Latrodectus geometricus
TATATATATATTTTAAAATGATTAAAATATTTTATTAAAAACACATTTACCATTCTTAGAAATTACATTTGTACGCTTGTGAGAAAATTAAATCCTTTTTTCACGCAATCTATAAAATATTTTGTTGAATTTGCCGACAGAAGGCGTCTTTCTGTCCATTACCATATTGAAGTAGCTTCAGAGGGCAAGAGGGCTCGAAAATCATCACTGGAATGAACGTCAAATAGAGAGGGAACTAACTAAAGAGATTTTCTCCAGTCACAGAAAACATGAGGAGGTGAACAATTAACAAATTAATTTTATACAAATAGAACTGCAAACAATCATGTCCAGTAATAATTCTAAAACAAACAGTATCGTCTGCCCTAGGAAGGAGGAAAAGACTAGAGAAATATTGACCCTTCAGAAGGCAAGCCCAGAATTTTCCATCAACCAAGTTCCTAAGTGCACAAATTGTCCCCGTCTGATTTTGCTCACAAGAAGTATCCTAGCATTTTGAAGTATGGATGGGAGTGTAAATATAAGGGCATCCATCGATATAAATCTGTAACCATTCTTGACTAGTATATCTCTCTTGTATAGTCGCAAAAACAACAGAATACAACTCAGTCTTGTAGAAGACTGACTTCCGGACAGACTGTACCAAGTCAAATCTAGCAATAGCCTATCTCAGAAAGCCTGTGAAAATAGACGGCCTACAGATATAAAATCTAGAATTGAAGGCCTCAAAGGCCCCTGAAAGTCTCCAACACTCAAAAAGAAAAGAATGTTGAGACTTAAGTCTCGTTTGAAAAAGAGTGTTATCAGACCATAAATGCTCTTTTCTCAAGAATCTTTTTTCAAGAGAAACGGCAGCATTAGTTTGTATGTCAGATAAATTATAAATTTTTGTCTGTTGCTGCATGGAAGGAATATGGGTTGAAACCGCAACACCAGTGATAAGTCTTGTTCTTTATTTTGAGCCAACTCGAACTGTACAATGCCCTTTAACAAGGTCCTCTGGGCCAAACTCCAATATTGGCCTAATGTAAGATATAAATGTGGATATAAGAACACTTTGAGAAGAACCCCACTTTATTACAGCTAGACGTTTTAATAGGCTATAGCGATTTGTCTCTTTATCAGCCACTTGATTAATGCATTTATTCCAGGTTAGTCTGGTACCAAGAGTTATGCCTAGGTAGGTAGCACAATCAGTCCAACCCAAGGTACTGTGTTTGTACACGAAGTTAATATCAAACATTTTGCTACTGAGGGTGAAAAACTCAGAATTTGTCATTTCAGAGTTAACTTTAAATTCATTATCCAGAATTTAGATTACCAGAGCTTCTTTAAGCCAAATTTAATGTTTTCTCCTGCACAAGAATGTCAGAGCCAGTATACCAAATAACAAGAATGTAATGACTCAGTCTCTAGAACTACATTATTAACAAAACTCAAAAGATCCTTAATTATAATATCAAAGAGGACAGGAATCAAAACTGGGCATTATCAAGGCCCTGTCTATTTATCTATATTCTGGTTGAGAGTTGCCACCGTTCTTGTTCAAGAATATGTGAAAAAAATCACTAATCCATTTAAAAAGATTTTCATGCACTCTTATATGCAGAAGCTTCCTAAGCAACATTTTCCACCAAACATAGTCAAACACCAATTTAAAATCAACGAAGACAGCCAGAGTACTGTGCTTCCTCTGAAAATTGTCTTTAATATGCTATGAAAGTCGGACAATTTTTTCCAATGTATTGTATTCATGTTTGAAACCGGCCTGTCTCTCAGAGATATGGCCACAGTGATTAAAAAAGTATTGAAGTTTATCAACGACCATTCTTTCGGTTAACTTACTTAGGATACAAGTAAAAGAAATTGGCTTAAAATTCTGGATGTCTGTCAGGTTTTTTCTAGGTTTCAAGATTGGTATAACATCAGCCTTTCTTCAGAGGCTTGGAAAAGTGCCACCCCAAATTTTGTGTATAAAATTTAAAACTGTTCGTTTAGCTTTTAAGCCAAGTTTCACAGCAAACTCAGGAAAGATGCCATAAGAACCAGCACTCTTTTTTCTTAACAAGAAAGAGATTCCTATTTGAAATTCCTTAACTGTAAAAGGTGGAGAAAAAAAGGCGATTTCATTCCTTGTCATCATCAGAGAGGGTAATTTCTCCCCTTTTAATTCTAGTCAACGGGTTAAAATTATTAATCTTTAAAAAATATTCAGCAATATGTTTGTTTAAGGTTAAAGTTCTTGTACCAACCTTCAAAAGTTGTTTTCCAGGGTGCGTGCGTTTACCATTCAACGCAGATAAAAATTGAAAAATCTTTAGTCCGTCTTTTTGGTAGTCCATATTTTTCAGAAATTTTGAAAAAGAAAAACAATTTAAAAACCTCTTTCTTTAAAATGATTTTGACTTTTTTCTAAAGAAATACAGTCTCTTGGAGCTAGTGGCTTTTGGTGTAGCTCTGACCCGGTCTTTTTTTTTCTTATAATACTAAAGTTTGTCATGCCTGGAATCTCTTGCATTTTAATCTAACACTTAAGGACACATATATCAGCACATTGTAATATTGAAATCCCAATATGATGGAGGGATTTATCGTTATTTTCAAGTAAGGAACAATTTCCGAAAATAGATCTCTGAACATTTCTCCCAGTTTGCCTTTTTTAAGTTCCTTAGAGTAGTTCTGGAATCACCAATCAGTTTTGACTCCGTGATAATCACAGAAAGGATTTTATGACCAGTACACCCAGGGAAATGATAAAATCATGTTTTATCAAAGATACTAGGCTTGGGTGAGCCAGCAGTAAATCTGGATGATAAGAACTGCCTCCATTTGATATGAATGTAGGTGAGTTTTCAATAAAATCAATTTGATTTGTATTGATAAAATTTTCTACCAAATTACCTGTAGGGAAATTTCGGTCGTAACCCCTTCTGGTGGAGTGGGCTTTAAAATAATCTAAAATTTGTAATAGTGTTTATTCCAATCAACCATGGGAGAATTTAAACTTGATTCATTTCGAGAAGGTTTATATACAAAGGAAATAAGAAAACCAATGTTAATCTTCTCAATTAAAACTTTTCCAAAAAGTCTGAAGATGTCATAATGTGTTCAATCAAAGGCTCTGCAAATAGAGTGTCTTTAACAAATATAACATTTTCAGAAGCAATTTGTCTAGAACGCTTAAAAGAATATGATTTATTGTTCTTTATTGGGAAAAACTCTAGCTTGTCTGCACTTTCAGCAATCTCAAAGGTATATGTAAATTTTTTAAAGGTATATGTAAATTTTTTAAAGGTATATGTAAATTTTTAATGGATTCCTAAAAAAGACCGATTTGATTCTTTAAAATTGAATCGATAGCAGCAAAACTTGCAAGTAAAATTTCACGCAAGTTAAAAAATAAATACATTTCTTATCAAATATTTTATTTCGACACGAATAAAAATAATTCTTAATATAGACATACCAAGAGTGTCATAAGAATAATTTTCCTACTTTTATTATTTTTACAATTGTTAGTGAATAACAATCCATTACAACTCTTCTTAAATATATTTCAGATTGATTGATTGGTTTTTAAATTAAAAAATGAAAAAAATTCTCTTTTTTCCACAATCATTGATTGTTTTCAATCGTTATTAAAATAGTGTCTTTTTGTAATTAAATTTGTGTAAATTAATTGCAGTAGTGATATATTTTTATTTTAGCGTTCCTTGACTTAATTTCCTTTTTTACAAATACAATCATTAGTATAATGTGCATAAATTTTATTTACTTCTACATCAACATCTGGTTTAAATTTTAATAAAAATTCTTGAAAGATACGGTTATAATGTACTCATTTTATACAATTAAGTAATGATTATCGAGACTCAGAGCAAATTAAGAAGGTTGGGTTAAATTTTGAAAATGTTAATCTTGATTTCAGCACACTATTCTAATGTGTTATAGACATGTAACTTTATATTTCTAAAATATTTTTACCTAACCATGCACATACATAGAAGTATGTAATGTATATATGCTCTTGTTTTCTTCCAAATTTTAAGTTTGACGTTAAGGATTAATTTGATGTGCAAACTTTTACATTAATAGATGGCTATTTAAATGAAAACGGAAAAAGGATTTTACAAATTTTACACACTTTCTTCTACAAACTTTTTAAATTATATTTGCAATACATCAACCATTTTCTAATTTTCTGCATTTTAATGGTGTTTTATTATATATTATTTACAAGTTAATTAAATATAAAACTAACATCTTAAAAAATTATTTAATTACCTTTTTTTAATGAATTCTACTTTGAAATATTACAAAAATTATCAGAAATAATTTTAATTAAATTCAAAAGTAAAATACCTAACTCAATTTTACTATAAAAATTAAAAATGAAATTGCATTACAGTGCAACATATTTTGCACTGCATTTAAAAATACTTTTATTATATAAATTTTGATTACTGAAGTGGGTAAAAGAGGAAAGAGAAATAAACTGAAAAAATATGTGATATAATTTTTGATAAATACTATGTTTCTATTCAAATTATTATATTAATGTTAATGAAAATAATTTTAACGTTCATATCAAAAAATATTTTTCCATTATGTTTTATTCCATATATTTTTAATTTGAACTTCTTAAAATAATATTTATAGTTCCATTAACTGCATTTTATAAAATGCAGACGCTGTTTAATAATAACTTAAATGGTTAAATAATTTTTAATAAGTGTTGATTAGTAATTATATTGAGGATAATTTCTTTTTAAATTTTAATGTAAGGATTTTGTTATTTTTATTTTCCAACTTTAAGCATAAATTATAAAACAGAATGAAAGTAATTAAGTTCAAGTCAAAAGTTATATTAAATCAAAATCTTTCTTACATATTCCATATTTTAATTAATTTAAAAATGTGAAGTATTAATAGCGCAAAGATTTATTTTGCTGAATTACTTATCATAATTTTTTTCTTCATATTTTTCTCATTTATTCTTATTAGTTTTTTAAACAAAGCTTAATATTTAAGATATTTTATCAAGCACTTCAGGCGATTCTTTGTGAATAAATTTTTAAATATGTTGGAAATGTTTTGATACTTTTAAATAAAATACATGTACAAAAATTATTAACAAAATGTGCTGCAATTAAGTATTATATTCAAAAGCAACTTTTTTGAGAAAGTAGCTTTTGGCTAAAAATAATTTATAATTTTGCAGCATAAAGCAAGTAGACATTAATTAAGATATTGGTAGAGTTTAATAAAAAAAAAGTAAATATTGAACCTGTATGTGTTATTATAAAGACTCTTAAATCTAGGTTTCTTAAATTCATTAAAAATAATAAATATGATTTAGAAGAATAAGTATCATGATGAATATTCAATTTTGTTTTATTCGGAATATATTAAATGTTTCATTAGAGATTTCTCAATATATTATTTTTTATATCCGAAATATTTAATGTATATATCTTCTCTTTTCTAATGTAAAAGACGATATCTTGAAATATTTTTTACGTATTTACAATATCATTAGTTTACTTTAAAACGTATTTAAATTTTATGGAAATTTCTCAAGGCGAAAGAAAATAATTCATTAAAAAATTTATTTCATTTTAGTAAAACTTTTCGAGTTTTATCTAAAATTTGCCTTTCGGGAGCTAAAAAATTAATAATTTAAAACATTTTAAATAAGTTTCTGAAAAATAAACTATATATAAAATTATACATACTTTAATATAATGCATTCTGAAATAAAATAGCTTTAAATTTATGAATTTTTGAAGCTATAGCTATGCTTGATTAATATGTGATTTTGAATGCAAGTTAATTAATTTACAAGTTAAAAACTTTGTAAAAATATAATTTAAAAATAATTTAAAACTGCTTGTTATTAAAGTAAATCCATTGACATTTAAGCTGCTTGAATTTCTTTTAATATTCTTCTCCGAAATCATTTTCTGAGAAAAGGATACAACGCGCTTCTTGGTTAAAATACTTCTTAAGCAAATTCCAAGACCTTTTCAATTTCTATTAGTAATTTATTTAGAGTGAAATTTTCGCAGGGCCTGTGGCAACCAAAATTTTATAAGAGTTTAGCAATCTGCCGAAAGTCATTAATTTTGGGTTGCATAGTCAATCTGCGTGAAACCTTTTCCAGCCTCCAGAAATGAAGAAGAAAAGATTGACACCAACAAACTACATTTCAACTGCTTCCGAATATTTCCGGCAAGTAAAATACATTAGCTGCCAATCAGTAAGACTTTAGAAAGCATCGCCTGAGAATATGTGAATGCTTTTAAAGCTCTGATTTTTCTGTAGTGTCTAAATTTAACACATATTCTTTTGATTAAGTTTGATGAACAAAAATAGAAATGAGCTGCAAATGATTCAAATGTAAGAATAAATCTCATCTATATACTTATTTTATCAAAAATTAATTTATGATAAATAGTTAAGGAATGCAGTTATATAGAATCAGAATGAAAAACTTTACATTATAATGCAAATAATAGTCAGTATAAAAAACTTTCTTAATAAATGAAGTATATTTTTATTAAAAAAATATATTGATCATAATTGCAAATTTTTATGAATTTTTAGTGGAGTACAAATAAGAAAATCTAAAAATTTCAGATAAGCAGATAATCTTAAAATTTCAGTATACACTGTTCACTGCTGGCCAACGCAAATGTCTCACTTTGTGAAAGAAGTATGCAAATAACAAGATAGAAACTACAACATTCATTAGCGGTGGTAAGATATGCAAATAATTAGAATTTAAGAGCAGACGCACACCACGCGCAACTAAGGCATAGTGGCCTACCAAGATAGTGGTTTATCTTCAGGGAAATTGGTAATCAAGTTGAACGAAACCAATCAACTGTTATGCGGATATGTGTTCGTTGGAGAAGGGTAAGGCGTGTTTGATCGCATCTACCTCAGTGCACTACCTCGAGTGGTGACAGGCAAATTGTGTGCATGGCAGTGACGGATCGTTCAGGAATATTAAGAACTATAACATAGCACATTCGTTCGGTAACTCATTATTCAGTGTCTTCACGTACCATTCGACGCCGCTTTCAGTAGACTGCTCTGTCCGCAAGATGTCCATTGCTTCGTTTACCCTTGACGCAGAACCACAGACGTCTCCACCGTTAATGGTGCGATGGAAGTAAAATGTGGATGGCAGAATGGAAGTAAATTGTCTTTACTGACAAGAAACACTTCTATCTGCAACTCCACGATGGTGGCATTCGAGTCTGGAGACACCATGGAAAGAGAATGCTGAACAGCTATGTTATGCCACCAAATGGTCTTGCACCGAATATTATGTTATAGGGTGGTATTGAATATCACTCTCTCACTCCTCAAGTACGCATTGTCGGTAATTTAAACAATCAGCGCTACATCTCCGAGGTGTTGGAGCCAATTGTTTTTCCTCACCTTCAGGGCCTGCCCACAGCCTTCTTTCAGCAAGATAATGTGCAACCCTACATAACTCGAATTACTCAAGAGCTTTTCATCAATCGCCAGATTGAATTGCTTTCCTGACTGGCTCTTTCTCCGGATCTTTCACCGATAGAAAACATGTGGTCAATGGTTGCTCAACATAGACCCAAATATATGTCAGCTGCCACACCAGATCAACTTTGGCAACGTGTGGAAGCTGCTTGGTCTGCCGTACCCTAAGAACACATCCAAAGTGTCTTTGAATCAATGCCGAGGAGTGTGTCCGCGGTGATCTCCAACAATGGCGGCTACTCTGGCGACTTATTTTGGCAGGAATCACACTTCACAGATGTCTGTAAATAAAATCATTTGATACTTAGTCAACATGTTATCTACAAAATAATTTTTTTCGTGATATTTTTTGTCTTTCTTGGTATTGTGCAATTTGGATTGCCAGCAGTGTATTTAAATGTTCAATGTAACTTTATAGCTAATTGCAGGATTATTTGTAATTGTTCATATGTCTTAAGGTTTCTTTCACTTCTTGTTACTGTAATTTTACTTTCACATACATTGCTTGATATTGAAATTATATATTAACACCAGAGGTTTACTAGAAATGTAACAAGAACATATACTATCAATTGAAATTATGTTCCATTTCTGACACAAACGAGGCAAACGTCTCATGGTATAAGTAGCTATATTGTGTTTCTAGGTTGTCACCCCAATGGTAAAAAAGTTATTTCTGAAGTAATATTCTGAATTAATTTATTAATTATAATTATTTTTTCAATTTTGATTTTTTGTAAAAATTCTTTAAATCTTTGATGGTATACTCGAAATTTTTCTTTATTAGAGCATTTCGTAAATTCATAAACATTCACAAGAGCCTTGTGTAAAAGTGGCTGAAGCTAATTTAAATAATAATAGCTTTAATACTAATTTTTCATAACTCTATATCATAATTTATTGACAATTATAACGGAGTGATATTTTATGATTTATTAAACAATTTTCAATCTTTCTTTGCATAAATAGTTTGTTACTTTAAAAATTATGAATTTCACAGTTATTTTTAAGTAAACACAATCATCTTTATCCAGTAGAAACAAGCTTCTGACGAGAGTTATAAAACTAAAAGGATTTTTTTCCTATTTTAGTATTTAATTGAATAATTGGAAAGAAAATTGTAAATAACGTAATACAAATCATATGTTATCATAAAAAATGAAGGAAGTATTTTCCATTCATACATTGTTGTTATTTGTTTGTATGTGAAATTCAGAAAAGGAAAAAGGTTTTACTAAAATATAATTTATTGAATTTTACACTGTTCGTCTTTTAATTTTTCAAAAATAATTTCATTTCAAATAAAATGTTCGCAAGAATGTGTCATGTGAAATAATTTAAAGAAAGCTCAATTGAAGTTTTTTTTAGAAATATAATATGTAATTGTTCATATGTTCCTAAAGTAATACAAATGAAACATTGGAAATTACAAAATATCAAAAGGTATGCGTAAATGCACAAAAAAAAGACAAATCTTAAATATGGCATTTATTTCTGAATTATTAGATATTTTTTCTCTAATAAAAAACTTAATATTTACATGGAAATAATTAAAAAATCAAATTTTTCTGATAGTGTAATTTTACAAAAATATTAGCAAAATATTCTTAAAAAATATTGATAGATAAATAAATTAATGAGGAAATAATTTGAAATACAAGAATTTTGTTTGTATGTTTCTTACAGCATTAAAATGTTGTTAATAGAAAATGTAAACAATCGGTAGATAAAAATAAGATTAAGAGAGAAGTAATTGTTATATTAAGTTTAACTAAATGGGGTTTAAGGTAAATATATCCTTCATATATATATAAATTGGTTCTAAAACTAACCTTTTATACGAACTTAGCGAGAAATATTTTTAGCATAAATATGACACTTTTCGTTCAAAAATTTCTTTCCATACAAGCACTCCACTAAGTGCCTTGCATCCTTCACTAACATCTTTTATCTTATGGAACTAAATAAAGTGATCACAAATTCTTTAAATTCAAATACCGAGAAAACTGTGACGCCTATTAGTCAATTATTTATGAAGCGGCGGGATTTTTCCACGACCGAAAGCTTCCGACACTTCATTAAATCGGCGTAAACTTCCGAAAAGCATAATTTTGGGTCGAAAGGTGAACCTGAGTAAAACCACCTCGCTCGCAGGAGATGACAAATCCAAGGTAGGCACCCGATCATCGCATTGGCTTCCAATCAAAATCCTTTGAATATTTCTATCGAGCAAAATGCATTAAATGTCAATCACTATTATTCGCCAAGCATCGCTCATCAAGATTTTATGCATTAAGGGCAAAAGCTTTATGGAGAGAACAACTAATATAGAAGAAGTGCCGATGAGAGAACTTCAAAAATTCTTCGGTGTCTTCTTATCAGTTGCAGGCATATTGGAATCTTTATTATTTAAAAGCAAATTTTAATTCTATCCTTTTTCTTGATATGTGACTTTAAGAAAATTTAAATCCTTAAAGCCATATTAAGGATTATGTAAAATATATCACTTGGGGTAACATGAAAACTTGTTCTTTTTGTTAAATAATAAATTTTTATCGGCATAATGAACAAAACTTTTATTTTTTTCAGTAATAAAATAAAATTTTAGAGTGATCTAAGTAGATATGTTAAAATTTAGGATTATGTTGAAAGTGATTTAGGATTATATATTTTAAAAATTAATAACTACGAAAAATTTACATAGATTGTTAAGTTAAATAACTTGAATTTAACAAGTTTGAATATAATTTAGTATAAAATGCTATTTTTGAAATGAAAAAAGCTGGGATTTGTAATTAAAGATAGAAATCATCAAATGTCATTGAAAAAATAATCGATTTAATACCGCCTTCTTATATTTTTGTAACTGTAAAGTGTTACATGTTATACACCACTGAAAACGCCAGACAAATATATTAAGATGAACTCACGTGTAACTTCTTTCATATATTATAGTAAGAAATAAAAAAAAGGTTAAATCTGAGAGAAATTATTATGAGTGTTTTTACGGTGCGAAATGTGTATATTGCATTGTATGTTATATTATTCGAAGGAGAAATTACAAATTCTGTCGTCGCAACATTTTATTCAAAGGAAACGTATGATGTCCAGACCGACAAAGAAATTCTTTGTCTCATTCGCTACTATATCCATGAGAATACTGTGTACAGCACAACTATCCATGTTCATCAGAACTATCTGACGTTGTACAGAAAGACATCCGTAGGACACTTTTTGGTTGGTTTGTTTTTGAATGTAAGCCTTCCGTGATTACACTAGTGTTAGAAAATATCTGAGATGAATTTATGAATAGCATAATATAATATGCTCTCGAATGAATTATGTTTCTGTTTGTTATACTCTGAAGATCAAATTATAGTTATCGTGGACAGGAGCTACAAGCAATGTCATTGACTTATGCATCAATATATTTGTACTGTTATCACTTTAATGGCTGAACGAAATTGATATATAAACGCGCAAACGCTTATTGCACTTTTGCAACACTTTACGGGTTCATTGAACAATTAGCATTGTATATTTCTGATATTTAAAGCATGCTATAATTTTTACCTATAGGTTTCGTAAAAATTATATGAAACTTTGAACATGCATTATACTTTTAAAATATAGTTATATTTTAAAAGAATTATGCATATTCAAAGTTTCATATAATTTTTTAAATTTAGTTTATTCATAAATTTTATTGCCTTCTTATTTTACCTGTGTCTCAGATATAGTATGTCTGGTCATTTGGTAAAAGTATTTGTCTGAAATTAAGCTTATTATTCCCGAACAACCGTACCTGCATGTTAAAGTAACATAGGTTGTCATGCTTTAATATATGTTGCAATTTTATATCGCATTGTTTTCAGTTTTAATAAAAATCCTATTAAAAATTTATTTATCAGTTACCAGCCTATAAATCTTGATCATTTTGCTATTGAAATTATATGAGGAATAATAAGTTGAAAATATTTGTGGAAAATTACTAGTTAAAAATTTATTTCATGAAAATAATTAAATTCCCAGTTATCAGTTAATAAATATCTTTATCAGATTCAGATTTTGTAATAGAGTGTCTGTTATTTTTTCATTTAATGAACATAAAAAAAATTGAATGAATTGTTAAACATCATTCATGCTCATATCATATAGAGGAATTATTTTCATCATATTTCTGACAATAACTGATTTCATCAACACACCTAATAATGTATTTAATAAATATATTTTCATATGCCTTTGCCAGCATTAATATTTAAAGGAGTAAGAACACATGCATATTTCTTTATTTTAAATATGCACCAAAATATTGTCTAAACTAATATAAATAAAAAAATGTGTTTGTTATGACTTGAACTCTACACAATATGTTAAAACAATTAAATTTTTCTGTAAAATGAATGTATGTATAGTTGCCTCTTATTATATTTCTTAAGCTTCTTAAATAATTTTAATCAAATTTAATGTAATATATATATATATATACTATAATAAAATAATGATAAAAAAATATGAGTAAGATGTGCTTGTTAAAATCAATTGTTATATAGAATTAAAACATGAAGGAAAATACAAGGAAATGAACGGCATTTGTTTTCAGTTGATAATTTCCGGTGATATTGATATAAATAGGACATTTTTATATTGCTTAGTTATAAAAACTTAATAGCTTTCACTTTTTCTTTAAATACACTTTAAAAAATTTTTATGTCATAAAAGTTACCCCGTATACTTTTGTGCTTCAAAAGAAAATTAATCTAATCAAACACGTCAGTGAACACCATTATGCTATTTTACAATATAAAGTGAAGGTATTTTTGTACTTTTGAGAACACTAAAATGAAGATAAATGTATATTCTTAGTAATTCCTAAAACCCAGAAAAATATGATTTCCATATTACAAAAATAGTTATCATCCTTCAATTAATGAATTATCAAATACGATAATTTTATGCAAGTACATATGCGGAAAATACATATAATTGTGTTCAATGCAAATATAAGAGACACCACAGTGCATTATTTATTTTAGAATGTTAAATTACTTCAAAAGATCCCTTCAGATGATCCATCCCGATGATCCAATATAAAGATATTAATGAAGTTACTATCCAACTGTTATCGTTCCTTTATCTCGTACAGTTGCTTTACCATCTAATTATGTAGTTTACCGAATTCCTTAAGACTTATGATATCCAGATGCAACATTTATTGACTAGTTTTTTATGCATAGTAATATATATTTAGAAATCATCAAAATGTGCATTAATAGTGCAAGAAGACATACTTGAGATTCTTAGACATCTCTCTCTGAATTCTATTACATCATTTTAAGTATTGATTCGGTTTTAGCAAAGGTTGCATATGAAACACTTTCGTATCATTTTAATAAAACTAATGTTACTAGATATCACATTGCCATCACAATTGTTATTGTGTCTTGACAATTATATTAGATAAATAGCTATTTTTGATAACGGTTATGGTACTTTGAATGAAAACAGTCAATAATGTCCTTGGATTCACAGAATTGTTTGATATTAAATCATTCAGAACCCCCATTTTAAAACTGTATTCTTTCAAATCCCTTTTAAATAGTGACATAAATAGTGCATGTATTTTGAAATGCTTATATAATTTCAAAATAACATGTTTGACACTTTTCTTCAGAGAATCTTATTGAATATTTTGATGTGAATCAAGATCCAGATTCGAATAATTTATGAATATAAAGAATCTGCATACGCAATCATTGTTCATAAGAATAAAAGAGGCTTTAAATATATTCCTAATAAATGCCGAATAACAACAGTGTGCTTTAAGAAAAATGAATTTTATTTAAATATTTTGTAGCATTAAATCATTATAAATCCCAATAGTGATTTGTTTATAGCATATTTAAATCTAATGCAGACATCTTCAAGTCAAACATAAATTTTCAATACTTTATTTTTTTCTGAATTTTATCAACTGATCAGAAATTTTTAAAGAATTTTTTTATTTCGGAAAGAGTACAAAGTAAATTTTTACCATTTTATTGTCTCCTGTTAACTATGAACAAAAACTGAATTCCAAAGTTTTGAATTCTTTTTATGTAGGACTTCTTTTATCATAGCTTGGATTAAAATCGAAAAACAGTTCACTATTTTTCCCGATGAATCAAAAGAAGTTTTAGTGCTGACGGTATCGAGTCCACAAGAGAAACATGTGCAAAACACAACTTTTATCTCTCTTGCTCCAGTTGATGATACACCGAAGCGCTCATCTCTCAAGCTTTTCTAGAACGGAAGCGCCCACGGCAAACAACGGAAGCTCAAGAGGAAGCCGCGGAGTTGGTAGCCATGGTAACAGCTCACAGATAGTGGCATTTGTCCCTCTTCGCACCATGGCAGGAATCATCTACACGCGTCCGAGGATCTCAATTTGAATCGACCAGTCTGTCGGAATATGGCGGGCTTTTTCACGGTCCCTTGCTTCTTTTTATTCAAAGTTGAAAAAAAAAAAAAGAAAAAAGTAAATCCCACGAGAAGAAAAATTGAATGTAAGTAGGTCGCAGAAGTTATTTTGTCAAAGTCTTATGTAACGCTAGGTGTGATAAAGAGGATTGTGTCTTAGGGAATTTTTTCCCAACTCACCTCAGCAAAAGGATTTTTTCCCTTAAAGAGCATCTCTTTTTCCAGCTCATATGTTATATTTGATAAATGGAGACGATTTTACGTTAGCGGGTAGTCAATGTTTGCCCTGCTACTTATAATATTTCATAAACCAATGTAGCATGATTTGAAATTTTTTTCCCCTTTTTATGAATCTTTGGAAAATTTTAAGAATTGTTAGTCAGGTTAAATAAAATGAATACATTTATATTTTAAAAGCTATTTGTAAAAATGTTCATTATTTTCGTTCTAATCTTTCCAGTTCAAAAAATATTACAAAAAGTCAATTTATTTATAAAATTGTGCTATTATTTTTCATTTTTTTAAATGAATAAAAAATAACTATATAACTACATTTATTTATTTCTTATGAAGGCATCAAAAACGTGAGTGTGAGAGAGAATAATTAAATGTATCAAAGAAGTCTGAAAACATTTTTAAGGTAACGAAATATTTTTACGAATGCACGTTAAAAGAATGAAAGAGTTAGTTATGCAAATTTATACTGCTTTCAATACATACAATAATATTGATTAATGTATGAATGGTCAAAGTTATTTTTAATATAAGTGTTTAATATATAGTGGTTATCGTAATTTATTTAAATAGAAAAATATTATATTTTATAAAAATTAGTCTAAATCATTTTGAAATTAGTAATTACACGCATAACTACATGTAACAAATTGGTTCAAATTCATGCTTAAATTTATAAAATATTTTGTACTAAGTTATATGTTGCGTAATATTTATAGAGCTTTGTCTTCTAGATTTGAGTATAAAAAATAACGGTAATTTATAGCAGCTCCTTATTTTTACATGGGGTTTATAAAAAGCAACTAAATATTTAATTGTAATTATTCAGTTCATTAGAATTAAAGTCAGTAAATTGAAAAATTTTAGTGCTTTTTCTGTAATCACATTAATTGCAACCACTGTCAACACATTCCGTTGTTTAATGTAATTAAGAAAATCTTAAGAAATTTAATAAAAAAATCTTAAGGGATTTAAAAAATGATCTATATAAATGAATTTTTATAATTATTAATATTCCTTTATTTTCTCATACTTTAAACTAAGCTGATTTATTTGGTCATTATCTATTTCAGCTGAACATGACAAGCTGAAGTAATCATTTGTCTAAAATAATCACGAGGTAATTAGATTTCAATGTACATTTTATACAATTTTTATTTACATATATGGTACACATTTCATTTTTCATTCGCGATTTTAATATTGAAATTAAATTGTTTAAAAAAATACATGAATTCTATATTTTTTTGGTTTCTAGAGGGCCCATAAATATTTACGAGACATGTTCATCAAATGTAATTAATTCTCTAAATTGAATAGTTTAGCGTACAGTTGATCTAGGATTAACTATCAAGTATTGTTACTTAATTTTAATTTCATGATGTGTAAAAAAATCAACAAACGAGAGCTTCTTTTTCTATTATATTCAGGTGTAGAAGTATCTGTGGAGTAGACTACTAGTTTATTTTGTAAGACTGTTTTCTAAATTTAACATGTGCGAACAAAAAAAAAAAAAAAAAAAAAAAAAAAAAAAAAAAAAAAAAAAAAGAAGAAGAAGAAAGAAAAAAAAAATTGCTATATAGGAAAAACTAAAAATTAATCCCAATCAATAGTGATCCGAATTAGAGCATATTGAGCTTGCGTGCCATCATTAACTTATTGTTGATATAAAGAGTACATCAATAGACAATAGATTTCGTAAGACATTACCAGCATAGAATACATCACTGGATATATTTTATATCTCAGTGAACTTTTAGAGGAAGGAAAAATTATTTTCGGTTACATGAATTTGATTATATTTAAAAATGAACCATGATAAAATTCTACGTAAACAATTTTTAGTTTTCCCTGAGAGATAATTTTTGATTGCACGCCAGTTGAAAAAAATATTTTAAAGCACAAAAATGCCAAAACAATTTTTGTAAAACTATTTTGGAATATTTTGGAATAGTTTTATTTGCATTTCATTTACATTTTAACAGAAGACACATAACCTAGTATTCTTCAATAGATTAAAATGTAAAAAAAAATTTGCATGCTGATGAATAAATAACAAAATTTATGTTCATAAAATGCTAAGTTTTGGAATTCAATTGCCTTTTCTGTTGGATTTTAAGAGTTTAATCTATGTAAAGAAAATCTATAAAAATGTATTTATTATATTATAAAAAATATATTATTGTATATTTTCCATTATATTTCCATTATATATACATAGATATATATATTCTATTAGAAATTACTGAAATTGGACTTAGATTGATGTTATTCTTGAGTAATGATGTCATAGAAATGTTTCTAATTGTGGAAAAAAATCTAAATTGGTAAAAAATGTTCAATATTTTCTTTATTTACGATTCTTAAATGATTTTAACATATAAAACGCCTAAACGCGTTTTTAATTGTAAAAAATATTCAGATAAACTTGTTCTTTATAAATAATGGCAGAAGACAATCTCTTATTATTTTTGAAATTTAAAATAATGCGTCTTATTTAACGAAATCTAAGATTTTTTCCTGTATAATTTAAGTTTAAGAGGAAAATATCACTTCTGAAAAATAAACTTAATAATTAATATCAAACTTTGTTTTACAACCAAATAGGTAATAATTTATAGCTGATGATTTAATTTTATTCTGTAAGACTAAAGATCCATTTATAGTAAAACACGAAACATTTGGAAAAAAACAAATCGCAATGACAAAAGGAAAGAATAGAAGCCATAATATATAGAACTATCTACTTTTTCATATTTATATTATAGAATGAAAATATATATTTTAATTGTATTACTAAAATATGTTGGTTTAAAAAATGAAAGTGGTCACATTGTTTGGTTTGGCATTAGATTACATTTTAGTAACATTTTTCGGAGCTTAAGTAAAACGTCACGTAATGTTTGAGTAAATTGAAGAGTTAATTACCATATTTTTACTATCGGCAAATACAATAAAATATTTGGAAGCATTTCACTCGTTTTATTTTTTGATATATTTTAAAAATGAAAATGCAAACAAGTTTTTAAAAATATTTCAATAAAAGGTGATGGGGGATTACATTTATGAAGATAAACATTATTTATTAGGAATTCTAGAATTAAAATATTCTGGTAGTAGCAAAGAATCGTCTTTTTTATATTCATATTGAATTGATAATAGTCAAAAGGCATGGGAACTATCAAATCCAAAAGCTTTTTATTGAAAACACAAAAGGTTTAAACTAGATTTTCAATATTTACAGTATAAATATTAGCAAAATATACAATTTATAAAGAAGTAAATAAACATTGTACGACATATATAAAATTTCTTCAAAAATAATATATATATAAAAAATATTTTAATTATAAAACTTGTTGATTCAAAAAGTTTAGGATGATTGAAATTGTAGATAACTATTTATTTCTTCTCTGAAATAAAAATAATTGTCCTATTTTTTCTATGTTCCCTAATCCTCAAATATTCAGCTATTAAATATATATTTGTATTGTTATCCAAAAGTTTCGTTCAAAGTATTTTTATATGAAAATACTTTATGATGTAAACATGCTTATTACTTAAATCCTTTATTTATTTTCCTTCTTTTAAACCTTGAAACAATGGGGGATTTCAAATAAATTTTCAAATACTATGATCTTATGGGAATAATGTGTTCCTTTTATTGTCGGATTATATTCTTGTACGAAATTATCAAACTGAAATGAAAAATAAATGCATACAATTAGAGGAAAATTAAACTTCTTCTTTAATTTGCTTGAAAATCATTTTGCTAGTTGAAAACTCATTAATAAATGAACTTACATATAATTTTGATTTTGATCTCCTGGGAATACATAATCTGTAAAAATAAAGTGAACAATTTTTATCTCCTAAGCGATGTGCATTTAAATTTTTCAGTTAAAAATTAATTCTCCAATTGCGAATTGTTTTCGTTTCGATTATATCATTTTCTAAGTCATGGTATTAATCTAGTAATGCGCATTTATGAAATTCTAAGAAGTATTTTTACATTGCATCATTTTTACATTTGCGCATTATTGAAATTCTAAGTAGTATAGGAAGAAAAAAAATCTTATGCTTTTTTTAATTTTAAACCAGGTTTTCTAAATTTGTTGGTACAAAATCTAAAATCAAACATAAAATGCATTAAGATTGTAAACATAATGCAAAATACAACAAAG
>JAPDSC010044987.1:0-43086 GCA_026290005.1 Latrodectus geometricus
CATGCAAAAATAGAAAAACAACACCCATCTTCCTTTATTAAATAGAGTCTAGTGTTATTGAGCCTGAAATTATTTTGAATTGCGAACTCTTACGTCAGTGTGAGACCTTTTTTAACTGGCTAGAAAGTTATCCTGTTGCATGCCTTCTGTTACCAACTTACCTATTAAAAATTATCCTGTTATTATTACTATTTATGACATTTTACCCAGTTTAAAAAATAAATATGTGATATAAGCTATCAAGTTGCTTCTACATTTTTGTCGTGAATCAGCGTTTTCAACATAACTTTCACTCTGCAACTGTTTAATACTTTCACTACAACCACAATACTTTTTCTCCCATCCCAATTCTTGATCATGACTTTACATAATAACATAAACATGAATAGGAAGGTCACTGTAGCATTTAATCACTCAGTAAAACGTGAGTTTTATTTTAAATTAAAATTTTAATTTTTTAAGCATTTCAAGAAAATATGCTAATATTTACTTGATTTGTAAGATTTAACTTGTATAAGATATACTTGATGTGGGAAGGAACTGAGAAAGATTTTTTTCAGTGCGTGCAAGATTTATACAAAGGAAATAAATTGTGTAAGATTTATTCAACGGGAGTAAATGAAGTAAAAGTTTCTCTCAATTCGTGCAAGATTTATTGCATTGAAATAAATTGTCTAAGATTTAACACTTATAAAATTTATTCGATGGGAGTAAATCGCGTAAATTTTCCTAAGATTTACACTATTTACTAATAAGCACATATAAAAATGTTTAATAAAATGATAAACAGTACATTAAAAACCTCCAATTTTTGTTTTTCATTCAGCAGATTAACAATGTTTTCGATTAAGTGATTATAGTCTATCTGAAGCGATGATGCAATGTCCTTTTCTATTTGAAATAAAATACATCTTAAATAGGAGGGGTGAAATTACAAAAAAAAAAAAAATCTGCTGGCCTCTGGTCGTGTCATTAGCCTGAATGATCTATGGATAAGTAGGTAAATCAAAGGCGTTGTTCAATTTGAAATGGATGTGTTTATTGTCTTCCTTCTTTGTCGGTTAATCCTTGTTTACTGTCTCATTATTATAATGGTTAGCCATTACATAATAAAGCAGCTATATTGCAAAATACAATTTTCATGTGCAAACTTTATGTTAAAATTCAAACGAGCATTACAAGAACATATAATATTCATTGAAAAGAAAATTATCTGTTATCCTGCAAAAAGGAAACGATATTTAAAAATCTAAAATTATCTTAAAGTACCAGATATTTTTATTAAACTTGCATCTGTAACAGAACAGAGTCACTTGTAATACGATCACCAAGTCGACTATTTGACCTAAAGTAGTAAATATCCAGGTTGGATCCCACCACTACGTCAAATTGAATAACAAAAAAGGTAGAATTGATATTTATAAGTATTCAAAAGGATACTCCAAGACCTAGTGAAAGAATTGTACTCTTCAGTTTGGTTTGTTTGAGGTATTAATCGTTTCTTTACACATCACATTTTGCCTAATAAACATAATTTGATTGGTTTCTACCGCTTAAAGTGAATTTTGAGCGATCCTAAACATTCACACGTGATGAGAGAATTTGACCTACAATCTTTCAAAGTGAAATCTAAAATACTAAGAGGTTATGTAAATAGCTTCTTATTTATGCAAAAATAATCAATCACTTACATTTCCTCATCATAAATACGATTGATTTTTAATTACTTCTCGCATTTTTAATCTATAAAAATAAAATTTTTAGTAGTTTTTTCAAAGAATTTTCTCCATGAGCTGAATAAGAATACAGTGATTTTCTCCAACATCTTTTCGTATCAAGTTATCGGTCTATTGACTTAAAATAAAAGCTATGATTCAATTTGAAATTTTAATTACAAAATTTATAATTAATTTTAAAAAACAATTAAAACTGATCTAAACACCTTGGATTCCAAGATGTAAATAATTTGGGCTATGTAACATTTTGCATCAGAACGTTTCTTGCTTCAAGAAAGATATGAAGGTTTTTCTTTTTTCTAACATTGTCTATGTGTTATAGCTGGAAGTAGGCAAAAAAAAAGTATTAATGATTTTGGATATCTTCTGTTTTCACACACTGTAATTTTTATTGAATGATATAATTATTTTTTAATCAATATTTTTACTCCCGGGACTGAATACGATTTTGAATCTGAATCTGAATATGATTTCGCCTTTTCCAAAACATCATTTTATTTGTTCGTCGCTTTATGGTCATTTTTCACACACCAGAGTTAAAGATTAGAACGAACGGTTTAAAGTGGATTCCCAACCCCTACAATTATTGGAGACTGAAGTGGGATGCAAACTCATGAACTGTTGAATCGAAGGCCAGAGCGCAAAGCTGCCGGCTTGGCGCAATACATCGTCAGTCGAAAATGCATTAGAATGCTGATGAAAAATGTCCTTATTTCAATGTGATTAATAACTTCGCAACTAGTTTTCAAGCATTCGATTTATTTTTATTTTTAGACTTCATTTTATAATGCGAAACATCAATTTTAAGCGTTACTTGTTAAATAATTTTGTAGTACGTACAATTTTCTGAATTAAAATTTAGAGCTTTTCCTGTTTAAACTGAATTTGTGTCGGAAGTAGTTTTTTTCTGTCGTATTTTTGTTTATTACGGTATATTATTTATTAAGAAAAGAATTTATAATTATTTCCGAAGGAAAAGCTTCCTAATAAAACGGAACCTCCGAAGTCTAAGTACACATTTTTATTTTATTTCAAATATAAACTAAGAAAGAGTTTATTTATTTCTTGAGTTAAATACAAAATCATTTAAGTGGAAAGCATCAAAGCAAGTACGTTCTGCCAGCACATCTATAAAATGTAATTTTCCAAGTTTTGTGAGTTTTGGCGGTTTCCTCCCTTTCAAGATAACAATACAACCCACTGTCCAACAAAAGTTCTACAAGATGGTTGGGAATGCTTAAAACAAACCTTATAATAGATCCTGTTGCTTGGACGTAATTTTTGCTATGTTATTAGATTAACTCAATCAAAAAAAGAAAAGAAAAAATATCCCAGATGAATAAGATTCATCAAAATAAAATTTTTTAAATACTTTATAGTAGGAGAAATATTATTATTTATGGAGAGATTTATAACATGTTTTAATGAATGATTAATAAAAAAAACAAAGAAATTCCCTTAAAAAATCAAAATTTTAGTTTAACTTCATTATTTAAAAGAAAATAGAAGTTGTAGTTCCTAATTTTTTCTCTCCTCATCATCTATTTATCGATAGTTGCAATATCGATAAAAATGCAAGGATTAACCGGAAAAGACAACTTTTGTCAGTAAAAAATATAAATGAGAACATTACTGGAGGGAATGATTTATTTATGCAAATATTTAATTAATTTCCATATTTACCTCTTAATAAAGTTTTTAGTTGAAAAATTTTCTCACGAAATATAAACGTATGTGTAATAGGAAGAAAACTGCAAATTTGAAATATATCAATACAAATCTGCATCAAAATATATCTTTCTATTTATTTTATAAATTTTTTTCTCTTACATTATCTTACTTAAATAATCAATTCAAACAAGACACTGAATGATTGAAAGGTGTAATCCAAAATTAGTAAAATTATTAATCGAACGCTCAAGTATTTTATTATCTTGTTGAAACTTAAAAAAAAAAAAAAAAGATTTAATCAGACTTTTTTGATTGAATTTTACAGATTGAATTAAGAAACTTAATTTTTAAAAAGTAAATTAAGAAAAAAAAGAAATATTTGTGAATTAAAAATATTTTTGAAGCATCAACATTTTAGAGCCCCCCCCCCCCCCCCCATAATTGCCTTAAAAATATTTTCATTTCGTACGTAAAAACATTTTACAGTCACGTATAAAAAAATTCTAATGTCAGAAGCATAAAAATAAACTGTTTATAAAATAAATAAATAATAGATTTACACAACTATTTATTTTATAAACAGCTTGAATTGTGAATTATTAAAGCGTCAAAAGTTCTTATTAAAAGCCTTATGTGAAAACCGGACCCACAAATTGAAAGTAAGCAATAATATACTCATCCTAATTAACATAGAGGTGAACATTAAATACCATTGATAATGATTGATGATGAATTATGATGATGAATTACCACTGAAAAAAACATCAAGGAATGGTATTTGATATTTTAATTTGTTGCATTCTTTCCGTTATTCCTTGAATCTTATGCAAACTAATATCTATCTATCTATCTATCTATCTATCTATCTATCTATCTATCTATATATATATATATATATATTTATATATATATATATAGGATTCCTGCTCTCTCTTTTCTGACAAAAATACACAAATTATAATTTTTTTCATCCCCAAAAGGATTAAATAACATAAGAACGTGTTCTAACCACTCATCTGCTAGCTTGCTTGACTAGAACTCTTCAGAGAGGAAGATTCTGAATTTCAATACCTCACCAGTATTGAGCAATGTAATATGTGTTATGTGTTTCTACACGCACGTGTATGCGAGAATGAATGCTTTCTTAGAAATGAAGTACGGAATTTTTATGAAAAATCATTTTAGAAGTCAATACCTCGCAAGGATGCCTTATAGCTTTCAGCTGTTACATTATCTGTTACTTTGGTCAGAAGTAACAGATAATGCGCTTAGTCCCTTATTACTAAAAACGCATTATTAAGATTTGAACTTGGTCTTTTAATTTCTCTTAATGAATGATGATTTTCTATTCTTCGGGGACATTGTTTCCGTTGCTTGAAAATTTTATAACCAGTATATAAACAAATTGTAAAAATTAAAATCTATACCTTTTTATTGAAAAATTTTATTGTATTATTGAAAATGTATGCATCTTATAATCAATTTCATATTTTGTTTAATGAGCATTAAACAAAAGATAACGCATTATTTAGACCTTGAATAATTTCATATAAAATTCACTGAATAAGATTTTAAGATAATATAGATTATGTTGAATAAATTGTAACAAACATACTGTATTGATTTTGTAGGATTGTTGATACCATTATGATCATTACAGTATTATTGTCATGTTTGTTTTGATAAAGCCCGTTCATATGTTTAAATAGTAAAAATATCAATTCGATTATCAATTATTTACAAAATAGTTATATTAATAAACAGAGTAAATGTGTGTATCAAGTATAATCGGTAATTTTATTTTTCGAAAATCATTTTTCTATATCAAAATGTGAATATGAATACCAAATACACATTTTAAAAATTCAAAGATGAAAAAACTATTTCTAATATAGTATGATATTATATTTTAAAAATATTATGTATGTAGCTAGCAGCATAAAATTAAAATCTAAAAGCGTATGTGAAGTTAATAACAGTCTCTGCTTGCTTCATTTAAACAAACAGCTAATCTTTTACGTTACAGTTACAAATATAATCTATATAATCCTGGGTACTTCAATGAAGATATATCAAACTGAAATACTAAATATTTTATTTTATTATGACAAAAAAATGCAGTTTTAATACATTTACATGAAACTCTTACTTTTATCCAGATAAAGTCTTGATTAAGCTTTTAAAATTTACTTAGTATGGTTAAATTTTTTTTTTAAACAGATTCATATTTTCTGTTGAAAATATGCTTAAGTCTATGCTAAGTTACTATTCATTGAAATTTCGATATAATGCAAGAGTTCAGTAATGTCTGTTCTCTTTATTTATTTTAACTTATAAAGTACGATAGAAGCACGGAAACTTCAAAGAAAAAGAAGTCATTCTCGTAATCAAAAGATAGCAAATTCGATACTTGGTGTGATCTAAAACCATCGTTCAGAAATGCACTATGCCTATTATAATCTCTGTAGGTCCTAATCTTTCTCTGGTGTAGTAAAGCGGATAGAGAAAAAGGGTCAACTCAAGTATAGAATTGTTTTCTTGACAAGAGTTAAAAATAAAAAGGCAATTGTGTGTATAGAGATTTTTGCAAGCGTAAATGGTCTGTTTATGACTTTCCAAAATATCTAAATCAACATTTTACTTTTTATGATAATATAACATTTAATTTCAATAACTAATTATAATTTATAAATTAATAGTAAATAATATTAGATAATTTCTCTTTCTCTAAATTTCACTTCCCCCATCTATGCTTTTTTTCAAAGGTACTTTAGACATTGGAAAACAAATTACTGTAAATTGTTATCACTATAATAAATATTTTTTATTCTAATAACAACTTGACATTAACAACAAAACTCACTAGATATACAAGGAATTCGGCAGTTGTATAGTAAATACTGAAATATATTTAATAATAATTTAGATTTTTGTGAAAATATTATTTGAAAAATAAATGGTTGAGGGTATGAGTAATATCACTAATGTCCATGATTATATCTCTTTAGAAACTTTGCTCAGTTTTGTAGTATTACTTTTTGCAGCTACTGTTATATAATCTTACGTTAGTTATTATTTTTAGAGTTATGATAATTTTAAGTAATCATTATAATTCTCAAAAATATTAAATAGAATCTTTAATAATAGTTTAAGAATTGTTATCATTTAAAAATAAATAAAATGACATGCATAATATCACTGATGTACATAAATTCCTCTATTTAAAAATACTGCTTTGTTTCAGAGATATTATATAAACTTTGTATTCCAGAAATTTGATAAATTTATAAAATAACTATCTCATTCAAAAATGTTTTATATTTTAACCTTCCTTAGTATGTTTTAAATATGTTTATTTATAATTTAAATATTATTAAGATCTGAAAATGAATTAAACATTGTTGAAGTCCTTAATATATTTGATGTTTATGAATTCAACCTATAAAAAAATTTCTTTTTTTTTACAGACTCATATTTTCCAGTTATTAAATAAGCTTGCACAACTTTGAGCCCTACAGCTCAAACAATTAAGAGTGGTTTTAATTATTTAATAATTTGAAAATGAATACAATGGCTAAAGGGTTAAGCATCATTAATGTCCATAAATGCAACTTGTAAAAATGCTTCTTTTCTTATAAAATTATATTTCATAAATATTACATAAACCTTCATCACATGTATTTTTCTAAAAATTTAATAACTTTACAAATGTCTCTAAAAATCTTGAATGTATTTTTATAGTATTAAACACCAACAGCATTTGAAGAATGAATGAAATAACTGATATGTCCAATGCCAATATTATATATTCCTCTATTTTAAAGCAGTTTATTCTATTTACTTCTATTTTACAGAAAGTTTACAAGCATATAATTAGTTTCGTGTTCTAGCAAAGGTAATTTAATGTCTTTAAAATCTCATCTATCTATTTTAATAAATATAATCCACTTTTTGTTTTAGACTCTTTTCTTAGAAACATATGGTATGAACTTTATATTTCTTAAAAGACCATCAAAGTTTATTAAATACAAGATATTTTTAATTAAACAAAAAATCTTTTTCTTGAATTCATTGATAATTAGAGGCTTTAAAGAATTTTTTAAAAAAAAAAAAACTAAATGCATGGTAGAATATAGTAGCTACCGCTGGATCGATAGCGAAAGTGTTTTTGCGGGGAGCGAGCGAGTGTTGCAGGAAGGATGAGCGTGCAGAAGCAAAAAACGAGGACTTACCCCATGATCACTTCCGCGTCTTCTTCTTGTTATTGGCCCCAAGGACACGACTTCGCTCTCAACTGAACGTCGGATCGGCTCTGAATCCGAGATGACAGCAGAGGAGAAGCGACCTACATTTCCGCGACAACATCTACATAAAACAACCCGATTTCCACCGTTTTCTTTTCTTTCTGGCCCACCGGCCACAGCGCGGTTTCGTTTTTTAAACTCGCCACACCTTTTGGCCGATCTCTCACCCCGCTGGACACGACGTCCTTTTTCTTACTCCCCGCGGGACACTTTTACAGCATCTCAGACATGCAGGTCCGAAAGTCGCTTGCACTCTACCAGACATTCGAGCCTGCATGACAGCAGCAAACTATTCTAATAACGATGAACTTGTATATTGGAAATTAGGTCAATATTTAATATTATACAGGGTGTCTATAAAAGAACTCCGGGGTTTTAAAAATTCATATCTCACTAACTATAAAAGATAGCAAAATTTAGTCGATTTCTCTGAAAAGAGTAGCTCAAAAAGTTTTATTCATACGAATTGGGAAAGTTTGCATCAACTGTTGGCGGTGCTGGGACCTATTCCATGCGTAGAGGGACCTATTCCATGGTCTCCAAGGTGCCCTGATCTGACTCTGATGGATTTTTTCTTCTGGAGGCATATCATGAATCTTGTGTATGCAGAGAAAATTGGTGATGTTCAACATCTCAGGGAAGGAATAATCAATTGTGTGGCAACCGTCCACCCCAGACATGCTCACTGAAGACGCTCACATGACACGGGAAGAGGTAGAATACCATTTAGACGTCTGCCGTGCCACTAACGGGACTCATATAGAACTTTACTAAGTGTTAAAAAAAAAACTTGAAAATGTAAGCTTTTCAGTCATGTATAAAACATGTATGTATGTTTTTTTATTTCATTAAAATATTTTGCCTCAAAACCCCGGAGTTCTTTTATAGACACCCTGTATAACAGAAAACCAAAAGCTCCAGATATATAACGATTTTAATATGGAACAAATTATTCCAATTAATATATACCAGAAATAATATAGTTATATGACAATATACAGCCTAAAATTACCATCTCTAGGTTCATAATGATCTGCATCACGACAAACTTTCAATGACTATAGAGTAGTATGTTAAAAATCAGACTGATAAATCGCATTATGTGTATAGATGTAAACTTCATCAGTATATGACCACTCTAACTCAACAACAATCGTTCTCTCATAACAATAAAATAATCTGTAAGAAAATCAGGTTAAATTACATAACATTAAAATTAAGAGATTCATAAACATATGATCCTACCAAAGGAGTTACGAATTATTTAAATCTATAAAAATAAAATCCTTATTTTGTCCGCCAAATATTTTGACCAGAAAATGGCAACTTGGAATGGAATAGCACTTATATCAGAATATCAGTCCCAGGTTAACTTAACTTACAGGCTGCGTGTTAAGCATTTAATTCCAAAATTTTGATTACAGAATTCGTCACATTAATTTATATCAACATTAATATGAACACACTATAAAGTTGCTTATACCACGATGCACAATATTTTGAATCAAGAACAAAGGCGTTTCTTTTCCTCTTTTTAATATTGTCATCTATATACACTAGCTAGGTGTAAAGAAAAAAAAATGCGTATCACCGCATCCCCTTTCTTCCTACAATTTTATATAACTTCCTTAAAAAGATATTCACATTTCTTTTATTTTTGAGAAAATATTGTTTATTTACATTGCAGCAAACCTCTTTACGCTTTTCCCAATACGCTGTCCATCGAAATGCATTTAAACCTGGATGAAAAGATTCTTAATTTCAATATTTAAAGATTGATAAACAAAAGATAATTTCGAGCATTCCACATCTTATTCGAATTTTTAATTCATTTAGATGTAGCTGATCACATTTCGTAGTATGAAACGAATTTCTTTTTTTTTAAAAAAAAAAAAAAAAAAAAGGCTGAATAAACAGCACATATCTTTAAAAAGTAACAAATATCATTATTTTCCCAAAAGCCTGGTACATATGTCTCACTATAATTTACTATTAACATGACCCATTAATAGCAAGGTATTAGAAAACAAATTATCACATAATATTATACAACGTTACAAGTTTTAGATACATAATTGTCATTCTAACTAGGCAACAAAATATTCTATTAACAATATGTTAGAGATCTGGTAGTTATATACACAATATCATTCAACATAAATTTACAAAACCCAGATGAATAAAAATCTCAGTCTAACACAATAAAGCAAAATATTTTAATAAAAGAATGAGAAGAATGAGGTCACAACGAAATTTAAATATAAAACTTTTGTTTTTCAGGGCAGCATGCCAAACTCTATGAAACGTTTTTTATGTCTATTAACAGCACTAGAGCTGCATGTTTAAAATATAAATCTTGTCCAACAAAATTTGAAATTGAGTTGTAGAGTGATCATGTCTAAATCCATATTGCTATGCAAAAAAAAACATATAGAAAAGTTTGGACTCTACTAAAATTTATCAAAAATATCCCAATGCAAGGAAAGGGACTAATGGGTTTATATAATTATAAGGTAAATTGGGTCTTTGGTTTAAATGTAAATATTATGTTCGAATCTTTTCAAAAGGAAGGAAAAAATGCGTACCCGTAAAAAAACGTCTGCGTAAACAAGCATTAAAGATTTTCATGAGTTCACATATATTTTGAATAGGAAAATCTCTGATCATGCTGTTCTAATTTCTTTCAAGGCTTAGGTTTGTTGTTTTATCGAACTTCTTAATAATATTCAATATTTCTCCAATTTTAAATTCACCTATTCTAATTTAAAGGTTTGATTTTGTTTGAAATAAATTTAATTTTTTAATTTTTCTCTCAAATTGGTCATCACTAAGATCAATCAATATTTTCAGTAAATTGGATTTCCGTGATATCAGTAAAAACTTCCATCCCATTTTTTTCTGATCCAGTTATTTTGTTTGATAAAGTTTTTAATATTTTTAGGAATTTTACGTAATTTGGTGTGAATTACTTATTCTATGTATATTTATCTAGAAAAAAAAACAATTATAAAATTGGCTAATTTTTTATTTATATGTTTTTACTAGAAAGGTCACCAATTTCTAAAGGTTGAGTTTCAAGAAAATCGTGAATTTAATCTCAATGTGTTACTTTTTGATAGTTCTTTTTTTCTTTTCCCTTGTTAGAGTTTACAGTAACTGAAGATTGGAATTTCATCAAAAGAAAGATTGATGATAACATCAGTGTTTAGTTGAAGGGAAGTATTTGTAACGGAAATGTCAAGGATATCTGGTCTGTGATTTAATATGGTCGGCACAGACGCGAATTCTTTAGAAGCAAAAATATTTATATCATGTTTGTTGATTAATTCAAGAATTTTGGCGCTTTCATTTGATATATTGTTATGTAATATATCAAATGAAAGCGCCAAAATTCTTGAATTAATCAACAAACATGCAATATTTTTAGCATTTAAATCTAAGGTGTGATGTTATGATGTGCTGTGATTTGAAGAGCAAAAAAGTCGTTAGTGCTTAGAATAATTGTAATAGATTCATTGTCTTTTTCATTTTCATTACTAATTTAAGGACGTAATAGACTCATTTCGAGAGATCTTTTAGATAGCATTTTGGTACCATCTTTTGGTCTATATATCTATAAATTTAGTAAACAAAATGATTCTCAACTGCTTTTAAAAATTAAGACAGATGACATTACCCATCCAAACGAGCTATAGTTTCCATGGAACATAGGTTCGCATTCCATTCTGAAAAGTAGAAAGTACAAGCCCACCAAGCTAAAACAAGAAGCTTTAGGAGTCGAGACGGACTGCACGCACTCTCCTCCGCCTGCGTGCGCTCCACGTTCTGATGGGTTCGAATCATATCTGTTACAATAAATGTTCAACGTTCTTTGCGCTTATCAATATCTTACTGGGTTGCTGCTTCTAAGGTTGTTGGATCCTGCATGATCGAGCTATATGTCATCCCCTCTGACGTCATTTTGAGCCTGCCTAATCAACCTCAGCCCAACTTCCTAATCAATCAAAAAAACCAACATAATGAGTTCCTTAATTAGATTGTAGAATTCGACAAAGATTAAGTCACTTTTGCAATGATATTGGTTACGTTCTCAAAGTCCATTTTCGCTTCAGTCTGTGCATGACTTGCTTATAACTATTTTCAAGTTATACAATCTGATAGTAAATTGAGAATTGTTATTTTTTAGGTTCTATTTTTGGATACTTAGAACATTTTCTATAATTTGTTATTTGTGGACCACCGTTGTTTTCATATTTTGCAATTCTATTTTGTGATTTCCAGTTCTTAGTAAGATGTTGCCCAGCACATTTAACACAATTTAGCTCGTAATGGCATAAAGTTTGTGAGTGAGAAAAAAGCTTTGCTATTTAAAACGTTAAACTTATCCTTTACTTCTCATATAAGCCTCCATTAAGATTAAATAGGTTTTTTAAATTTCAACTCTTTTACTAGTGAAAATATAAAGTGATCATGAAGAATGGAACTATTTTTATTGGGTTATATTCTTCAATTATTCAGCGTTTAGGTCTTCATCATCCACATTTATTGGAAATTTTATAACAACTTCTTTTAATTTATCTTCAATGGCAGTTGGCTAAGTTGACTCTTTCGCCTTTGGTTCAACTATTCGTGGGTTTGAGTCTCACCTAGATTTTTTATGTTTTTAGTAATGAAGAATCTATGTTAAACTGTAAATGCTTGGTCTGTTAGTTCTCGTGAGAAAAAAAGGACCAATGAGTGATAGACGAACAAAATAATAGTGGACAAATGAATATAATTAACCTTTGTTAATATTAAGTATTTTTGGTGATATTTCGGGGAGTATCAAAATCCTTTATTTAATGTTATGTGATTCACTTGATATTTTTTCCGAATAATTATTTAGTATATTATTTTTAAATAATATTTGAATTTGCTACCACATTTTGGAATTATCTTCAATAATAATAATTATTTAGGAGAAATTTAAAATATATTGTTAGCATCTTGAAAATTGTCCCCATTATTTTCAATGTCCATGTCAAATGGGTTATCAGAATTATTTTCATTAATATTTGTCAACTAGATTAATAGCGCTTTTTCAGAAATTATATCATTTGCAAATCCAACAATTAAAATTTTATTTCTTCCCTATTTTTCTTGTTTTTATTTTTATTTATTTTTTTTTTTTCGAGGACGTAATCTTCTTTTCAATTTCATTTGTTTTATTTGATGTTATAATGACATTTTCATCCTTTTCAGTAACATCTGAAATTATTTTATAGTAATTTTTATTTGCTTCTTTGACTTCATTTATCAGGATATTTTTGAACGAAAGATTTCTTGAAATATTAGTTTTCTTGGAAATTTTTTTCCTGTTGATTAGACTATTTTGAATGGTGAAATTTGAAGAATCACTATTCTTTTCTAAATTGGAAAATTTGATTAAAATTACATTTTCGTAATAAATTTTGAATTAAAATTTATTTGTATGTTTTTCATCTTTACAGCTAATTCCTCTATTTTATTTTTGAACCAGCAATAAAACTTTTGACGATATCACTATTAAAAGTTTCACCATCACAACTAGAGAAACTCGCTGATTGTGGAATTCCTTGATCAGTAGAAGTTTCCATAACTCCAGGTAGTGAGTCAGCAGCATGATATTTCACTAGGTGACAGCCGTTTTTTATTTAAATAATATCTTCAGATACTTTTAAAATAAAAAAAGCAAAGTCGCAAGCTTTTAAGCAAGTAATATTTGTAAGCATATTATTACTTGCTTAAAAGCTTGTAACTTTGCTTTTTTATTTTGCAGTGTTGCAAGTAATTAGTAAGATTGTGATTACTAAATATCTTCTAAAAAAGCATCGAATTAAACTTAAATTAACTATTGAAAAAAAATTCTTTTTCCAATAAAAATCACACTCAGAATATATCAAGCAAAAATACCTTTAAGTAAAATTTAAAAATGCAATTCATTTGGACCGGTGGAAAAAAAACATGATATTTGATGTATCCAACAGGAAATAAAATTACATTAAATTAACAATATATAATTTATTAAAGCAAAATATATTGGCACGAATGCCATAGTCCTTTTGACATATTTTTGAATTTGGTAATTTTTTGGCATATTTTTACTACCATCTGGTAATTCAGATTTCTAATTACGTCAGAAATATTAAGAATACTAAGGATATTCAACATTTTAATTTAGCAATCCTAATTTATATAAGTAAAAAAGTTGCTTCAACTTGGCGATATTTTTATTCGCGACGAAATTTTAAAATACACTAAAAGAATCATTTGCTATCGGGAATAATAGATTAAAAAATAATTTACCTAGGCCCAGTAGTACAACCACTTTCTTCCATATGTTCTGATTCGGTTTATCGTGCTTTATGAAAATAAAGAGGTTTCACTTAATTTTCTTATCTTAGAGCGTTATGAAGAAAATTTATGCCTTATATGAACAATTTATTTCGGTATAAATTAGGTTACATGATTATGATCCATTTCATGCACCCATTCTTTATCGACCCCAGTACTATTCAACTTATATCAGCTTGGTCTGGTCCTTTAAAGTGTTGCTTTCCGAATATGAAGCCAAAAAGTAAGCTTTCAACTTTCTATTCAAACACTACCACAATTGCTAACTATCTTAAATAGATTTTAAACGAGTGGAATATGTTAGAGGAAATTTATAGATTATTGCAACACGTTTTCAGCTGCCTATTTCGTTCTGACCTATGCTATTCAATAATCAACATCCACTTATTTATTTTCAATCATGGTCACGCAGCTAAATCAACAATTGAACGAATGTCTTCTAATACAAACTTCACCACACCAGCGGAATATCATTAATAAATATTAATCAAAAGCAAAGTCTTTTTTAGAATAAGTAGTTGTTGCGCCTATTTTTGTCATCCAATGCTACTCAATGAACAAAACCGTCAATTAGTAATTTTGAGCCAGACAAGTATCGAAATAGACACCTCGTAGTCCTTTCTATACTATTGGTTACGAGTAGAAGAAGGATATTGGACGGTATGGAAATGTTAAACTGTATTCGCTCTCAGCATAAGGATTTTTGGCTGTTTCGGTCAGAATTCGTCAGTTTTCAAGCATGAATGTTGACAATAATGGCTTCCTCTGACAATCTCTTATCAGTAAACAATATCTCATTAAATCATAAGTTTCTCAAATGACGTCACAAACCTAACCCTCACACATCAATTCGCGATAAGCCAAATAAACTCAAAATTCATATTGAGTTAGATTTGACTAACTATAACATACATCAAACTATTAATTGCTGCTAAATTTTGCTACAAGCAAAGCCCAAATTCATCATGATCTCGTTTACTTTGGAACAGAAATTTTATTTCGATTATTCCTATTGTTGAACTATAAACTATGATTATTGCATACCCGCTGTTTGGATCACATTTGCCAAAATGGTGTTCAACTATTTCCAAAATATTGTCAAGTCTCTGCCCTTTCAATGCATGAATACACTTCACTAAAAAGAAAAGTTCTTTTGGAAGTTTCAAGCACAGTGATTATCTAAGTGCCTTAAAACAGCATTTAATTGCTAAGTTAGCCATAACATAGTATCATGACGTCTCTTGTATGCAGAAAACGTTCACAGAAGAACAAACAAACTCACATTACTTGTATTAGACTTTTTAAAAAAAGTCGATTAGCAGTTGCTGATTGAAATTCCTCAAGAAAATGTGTAAATAACTTATCAAAAGGCTAAAAAACAACCAGTCTCCCTCCTAAAAAAAATGTTAATTCTTTGAAAAATCTGCTTAAGTTTTCGCTTTCAAGGGCAAACTCGTATGAAGATGATAAGGCACATGGTATGATTCACAAAAAAGTTTTTTTTTTCATGATATTTATTCTAAATTAAAAGGTACAAATAACAATTCTTGTAAAAGCTGTGTAGTAACTTGTAAAACTGATAATGTGGTTAACTTTGTGAGAGAATCATTTTCTCTCTTTTATCTGGAAGGTAGAGTTGGATATCTAACTTTTTAAATGAAGACTATTGTGTTGAGAGTGACTATGCATGTTAAATATTTCCTAGGGCTTTTCTGCGGGCCTGATTTGGTTTTGAGTGAAAGATACTATTTCCCTTTTTGACTGTGTAATTTGGTTCTAATTAGAAATTACATATCTTTAATTGAGTAGTAGTTTTGGTTGCCAGAAATCGGTTACCAGAAACAAATCGCTATAATCTGTCTTCTCAGCGATTTCAACATTTCATATTAAAGAAACCGTTTTCTTAAATAAAATTTTTCTAACAGTAAGAAATTATCCTGTTTAAAAATTTTATATTATTATTAATTTTAATCTATGAATGAAATAAAAGTAATAAGGTGAAGATGCGCCATCTATTTTCAAAATGATCTATTTGCATTCCGTCTTCCTACTACAGAAAAGTATTGAATATGATGGTACAAAAACACAATATGTCTCTCTATATTACATTGCAAACTTTAATTTACAAATGGATTTTTTATTTAACTTCATTTACATGTTATTGATAAGATTCTTCTTAATTTGAAAAGTTCAATTTAAGAGTTTAAAGAAGAATAGTTTATATAAATGGTTTTTATTGATTAAAGAGCTTAAATCAAATTTGAAGTTTTTTAAATTAAAAAAAATTCAAATTTGGTATGAACTCTTAAATTTTTTTAAATCCAAATGCTGTAAAGAATTTTAAAAGTTTAAATAATGATAGAATGTACTAAATTGTGTTATGAGCTCTACATGTTATAAGAAGTAATTTTATTCATAATAAAGTATATTTAAGAAATGTCTGGTAGATTTTAACACGATAAATAATTAGCACATAACTGACTTTCATCTTTATTTCCTGTTCTGACAAGAAATATTTATTTTCGTGTCATAAAAAATAAAAAAAATATTATTCTGAGTTCCATACCTAATTTAATTTTTCACTGATAATATTCTTTTTTCTACTCTAAAAGTGTTTTTGAAATATATAACTCTACACAGTTTGTTTGTATTTTATTTTTCAATTGTTTTAATCATGCTTCATTAAAATTATGAATATTTATTGCTACCTGAATATACCCTCTACGCTGAGTCCATATAAATAATTTTGCATCTAGTTCAATGACTGTCTGGTGGATATATGAATTACATTTACGTAATATACAATTTACTAAAGAAAAACATGCACTTACTATATAGGAGGACTTTACACCGCCTATGTGAATATTTTTCTTTGAGAAAAATTTATTAGATAATTTTTTCTATTCGATATACCAAAATGAATAAAATTTCAAAGAATTAAACTTGTTTCACCAACTGAAGTTTTTGTTTACAGGAGGGGGGGGGAATATGAAATATAGCATATAAAAAGATAACATATTTTAACTTCTATTCTAGTTATAAACTGAAAAGACAAACTTTAAATTAAAGAAGTAAAATGACGTGTTTTTTTTATATAGAAAACGAAATGAGCAAAACTCCCAAATTTTTTAAAATCTCTCCGACTTTAGTTTTAATTTAAATCTGAAAACAGGAAGTACTATAACAAACACTTAAAATCATAAAGATTAAAAAATAATTTAATAAGCATTTCAAACGATGTTTCACATCACAAAATAGTCTCACGTATAGATTAGTTGAAAGCAAATCGAATGAGGTGTAGAATATTTAATAATTTTCTTAGAAAGTCATTAAATATTAGAATCTAGTAAAAAATATGTACACAGCTTTCAAAAAAATTACGGTTTGTAAAGATGGTATTTACTATTTACATAGTTTAGCTCAAAACTTCATTTTGAATCACGCAATAAAATCTCACTTATAGATAGATTTAAAAACATTTCGAATGAGGTGCAGAAGAAAATTAACTTTTTTTACGAAGTCCTTAAAATTTTAAGTTGACACTTTTTCAAATGTGTTAAAATGTATTTCCGTTGACGACATATATGAAAAGGTGAAATGCACAATTTTAGAAAGAGGAAAGAAATCCATACTGTTTGTTTGAAATGAAAAGAGTTCCAGAATGGAATGCGACATCGCTTAATTATATCAATCATTCGTCTCAGGAGTTCTTACGATTTTCATAAAAAAACTCAAGTTTCTGGAACTTTCTCTATAATCTAGAAGTTTCTAGACCTTGCGCCATAAAACCCACACAACCAACCATCTAGAAGTTTCTAGACATTTCTGCAAGTCCTGAGAACACTTGAATTTTTTTTCTTTTAAGACTTCTAATCTCTTTCTCCAAGGCACCACAGCTTCTTTCATCAAGACCGTAAATGCTGAACCTTTTTTCCAAAATCTTAGAATTTTCATATTTTCTTTAAGATCTGGTAGCTTTTAGTGCTTTTACCAAGACGTAAGGAACTGCTTGTCCTTTCTCTTCGATCAAAGAACTTTTAGATTTTTTTTTTTGAGACTTGCAAGCTTTTGAATCTTGTTTTAACATCTGAAAGGTTTCGGAACTCTTTTTCCTGATATGGGTGCTTCTATATCTTTCTCCAAGACTTTGTAAGCTATTTTGAAAATTTTTGTAAGCAAGACTTTCTATATCTTTCTCTAAGATTTTTTAGACATGTCTATCGGAGAAGACAATGACTATCTTTTGCTCAACAGTGGTTGGCGTCAATCTGGTCTAAATATGTAATTTAGAAAGAAAATAAGTAATTTCGAAATAAAGATATCTTATTTCAAATAGTCCACTAGACCACGGTTATTCTGATAATTGCATAATGTCAAATAAGTTTGAAAGTGATTTAAAATTGATATTTATCATAATTGTTCTAAAACTTTAAAATTATTTAAATACCAAAACAATTGCTGATAGTAAAAGTTTAACAAAAATTAAATACTTTTTCAGTTATAAATAACGAAAGAAGTAGAGTGATAAGAATTAAATTTTTGATTCAAATTTTAATCGAATAAAATAAATTAATATGCTTGAAAAATACTAATTGCTTACAGAATATTTTCTAACAGACAATGATCTAGGAACTTAGATTAAAATTGGACCAAATATTAATTGATTCTGTTAATCATTATTTTTCTATATTAGTATTTTAATTGATATTTTCATTCTTAGAAATTTTTTTAAAAATGCAGCTTAGTCTTGATAAATTTCTTAGTTTTCATCAGTTACGTTTTTCTAAACATTTTGTTTCAATTTCTTTAATTCTGATAAAGAAAAACAGATTACCATTACAAAATATTTTTATTGAAAACAAATATATTTATAAATTTCCTAAAGTACAGTGTGTAGTTTAGATTTTACCATTAAACAAATTCAAAAACTACATAACGTAGTATACTTTAACAATAGAATATATTATACGTCCTGTATTATAATAGATAAAAATGTATTATTTATAATAATAAAATAAAAATATGTCTTATCTATCATATTTTATTTACTGTATGTTCATTAAATTTCAAATGAACAAAGAAACATTTTATAAAAATGCCTTATAACGTCGTAAACTTAACTTACAAAACATAAATGTAGTCTATAAGTGTGTTTTAGAACGTAATAAACTTGCATATAAAACTTTCTATAAATGTCTTATGTCTTTATTAAGTTTTACTTCCAAGTAATATTTTTATGAATGTGTTTAAGATGCTGTAAACTTTACATAAAGCATTTTATAAATTTGGTTTACAACGTCTTAAACTTTACTTACAAAATGTAATAAATTTTGTAAATGTGTTTTAGACCATCTTTATTTGTATTTATAAAACTCTATATGGAAGAACATTTAACTAAAATGCTACAAATTTGCTCGTAGTAGGCTTGTTAACTTTGAAAATAAACGTATAAAATATTTTATAGGTATGTCTCATAAAATACCCTACAAGTACGTCTTACAAGCTCTTAAACTTTACTTACAGGATTTTGTATATTTTATGAGCGTATTTTAGGTAGAAATTTTACAGGAAGTATTGTCTAAGTTTGTCTTGCAACTTTGTCAACATTAGTTTCAAAACTACTAAATACATTGAAATATTAATGTTGTTAGAATATGTATGAAATCGTTCCCTCACTAGCTTTAATAAAAAGAAGCAAAAACATTCAATCTACTTCTTGTGAATAGTAAAGAACGTTGAAAAATTTTTTTTTCAAGATTATCAGTAAATGGTAGAGGAACACGTATTTATAAAATGAATTTTACATGTTGTATATATATTTTGCAGTTTACAAAGCACACATCTTAAAAGCAAATTTACGACCTTAGAGATATATTTATAATACCTTAAAGCAATGTAAATAAAAGCATTATTTACATAACATAAATATGTTATACAATGCTTTTGTTCACGTATTACATTTTAAAATATATTTTTAAGAAAATTCGTATATTTTATAAATATGTTTCAAATATAACAAATTTTACATATAGGATGCTTATTAAAATATAAATAAATACATATTATTTATTTATTTATATTTTAATAAGTATTAAACTATACAATTTATATAAATTAAAATTAATAATTATTAAAATATAAAAAAATTATATATTTTTTGATGTGATTCATGATACAATAAGTTTCATTTGCAGAATCTTTATTAAAATATAAAAGAACATTGATATAATATATATATATTTCCCAAATATATTTTAGAATGTACAATCTTTATGTGCTAGTCATTTATGAAATAATATGTGTCTTCAATATAAATTGTATGTAAACATAAGTTTTCAATTTATAGACTCCTCTCTCTCTCTCTCTCTCTTTCTATATATATATATATATATATATATATATATATATATATATAAGTAGATAATATTTTATTTTCTAATATATGTATATATAAGATGTACCATGCGAAACTAGGTGATATTTCATTCTCTTCCAATTAAGAACCATATACTTTAATAATGAAAAAAGAGCTTCATCCCAAATCTTTGCATTAATATTATAAATAAAATAAATTGTATAAATTTAATGATTGAATGAAATTATTATCATTAACTTTATTCTGAAAATGTTCATTTACGCAAATATATTTACTATACCTTTGCCGTTTATAAAGAAATATATTTACGAACATTAATTTCATTTATGTGCTCAATTATACATAAAAATGCATACTGTTTTCTTTGATCTCTTCTCTGTTTCTAAATTCAAATTTCCGTTTATTGATTTTATAAATAATAATTAAGTACATGTTAAAAATATTTTTGCTTTTCTTGCCTGATTTTTTATTGTTTGTTAATTTATAAAATATAAATAAATTTAAGTGTAAATAGTAGTACAGAAATAATGGGGTAGCTGTAATTTATTAAGGAAAGTAATTATTTTCATGTCCGGAGTAACAAGTTCGATACCTGACCCAATCGAAAACTATCTTGCTGAGAAATCCTATGCTGGTTAGACATTCTCAGAAATTAATATTCCTCCGTTGGGTCTGTGTGAGCTTGGAAAAGATGCTACCAACTCATGTTTCGACAACACCATTTCATTGTAGTTTTAACTTAAGAAATAGTTGATTTGTGTATGGTATCTTTGGTCACAAGAAATATATAGGAATTTACTAAGATAATAAAATTAGAATGCAAAATCTTAAGTGAAAACTCTTTATCTAAATGATACTGATTCAAGAACGAAATGTTTACTGCTATTAATTTCACAATGAGCCGCCCAACCTATCTAGTGATTAGCGTAACTGATTACGGATGGGGAGGACCCGGGTTCGAATCCCGGCTCGGGCATGGATGTACTTTCTCCTTCTCTTTCTCTCTCTGTGCTTCTTGTCCTTTCCTCAGATGATGGGTGAATGTGGCCCGCCCTATAAACGGGTTTGTGGTGGTGTGGCGTGGACAATGCTACTCGTACCTCCGTGACTTGGTTCACAGGTGCCCACCGGGTAGCGATAAAATGAGTAGCAATTTCCGGCCTTTTTGCGTCTATTGGGTTTAATGTACTAAACTTGCTCAAGGGTGCCCGCCATTAGAAATAAAAAAAATATCACAATGTAAAATATCTAGTTTACTTCTTTTATAAATGTTTTAATACAAACAACTTATAGATTTCTTCAAGAAAGTATATATAATAGTTTTGTTTGCCTTGTTTTAATTTCAATAAATATGTATTTAAGAATTTCGTATTGGGTCCTAAAATGAAGTTTACATTTTTATATGAAATAGAAAAATCTAACATTTCTATTTCATTCATTATATTAATTTTTGTTTATTTAGGAAAATTTTGTTTTTCTCTTTATGCATATATATATATATATATATATATATATATATATCAAAGGTAAATATATGTTGGTCTCAAATATTCAGCAGCATATAGTAAATAACTGTATGCTGATCACTCAATTCAAATAAAATTGATAAATTAGCTAAATTTCTTATTAAGTTAGGCTCTTATAAATTTGATTTTTTTTTTTCCTCGTCGAATGCCAGCTAGGCTGGCAGTATGGGTGCGCTGCTCCACTCTTTCAACTGAACCGCAATTGGGTGTGGAGTCCTACTTCCTCAGTACACGCATGCTACAGGAAGCCGTTTATAGGGTAAGCATCCATTCACAACTCATTCATACAAGGAAAGGACAAAGACGGGAGAGAGAGAAAGTACATCCATGCCTCGACTGGGATTCGAACCCAGACCTCCCTATCCGCAGTCAGGAATGCTGACCACTAGACAGAATAGGCGGCTATAAATTGATAATTGAATTTAATACTTATTTACAAAGCATGTAATTCTTCAGATAAAAATATTATTATTAATTATAGTAAATTAATTTTTTGAGTAAATAGACATTGACAAAATAAATTAAAGATTGTTAAGAATTATCAAATGATTTAGAACTGAAAATCACCTTTAATATTTAAATCATCTCATTTTCTTTAAGATTATATTTTATTTCTGAAGAACAAATTATGAATAAATATTTACTCTATTGCCTCTTTAAGATTACTTTTTCCACATATCGAATAGAAAATGCTTTTGCAGTTTAACATTTTATTTCAGAATGAATTCAAGTTTTTGAATTAAAAGAAGAATGTTTGTCACCATCGAATGACAATGTTTAAAGGAAGAAGCATTGTCTTGAGTTTGAAAAAAATGGCCTTTCAATTGTGTTTTTAAGTATCTTGCGGTTAATAAATTTGAAAAAAAACGTGTTCACGCTGTGTGAAGCAAACAAAGTGATTTTACGATAACAATCACCAGAAATGGAAGTCCCTGAAAATAATGCAACATAAAAAAGCTGTTTTGAAAATGATATGTTCTTCAATACAAACGGAATCGGTTAACTTTAACCGAGAGAAAAAAAATATCCAATAGGTTGCAACCTATATACTAGTAGAATAATTGTACCAAATGACATATTTCGCAATAATTAACCATTGAATCGTTTACTGGATTTAATTGCCTACGATCTAACAGACTTCGTTTTTTTTATTGAATGCCTAAATTTTTAATTAAAATCGACTATTTGAAAAAGTAATAAAAATATAACAATTATTTAATCAATAAAAATGGATCTGTTTTAGAAATGAGAGTTTAATTTTAAAAAATGATTATATGCAAATAAATATAATAAATATTGCGTTAAAATATTTGTTGTTAAGAAAAAATATTTAAAATGAGAAAGATGAAGTGAACAATATTTCGAGAATGAAGAAAATGTAACTATGAATATAATAAAATAAAATGAAAATTAAGGTAGCATAAATAGAAAAAATAGTAAAAGTTAATAAGAAAATTAATTTAGTGAAATAAGATTTTTAAAATAAATACATCGATAATTTTTATTAATATTTTAGAAGATAAACTAATAAAAAAAATTTAGGCCAAAATGAAAGAAAATAAAATAGAAAAAATTTAAGAAAATGTAATCTTAACAAGCATAAATATTAAAAATAATAAAAAAGTAATTCCAAAAATTAATTTAAGATAGTCAAACCAAAAATTATTTAAAGACAATTTTTATCAAGAAACATACATTTAAAAAGAGAAATATGAAGTTAAAAATAATTTTATGAAATATATATTATAGCAGAAATGAAGAAATAAAGATAAAAATACAAGAAAATCATAAAAAGAAAGTATATAATTACCACAGTTTAAAGATATAATTATAAAAAGTGCAGAAAAATTATTTTAAGAAATTAATAATTAAATATCAATTTTTATTAAAATTTTTTTAATTTTTCTATTTCTTACTAAATGTAAGAAATGGAAAAATTAAAGACATTTGCAAAGTTAAAAAATAAATATTTAAGAACAGGAAAACAAAGTGACAAATATTTTAAGGTAGAAATAGAGAAAATGAGAAAATATTAATATAAAACATTGGGGAAATAAAATATGATGGAGTTTAAAAAGCACATGTGCTTATATATACATATATATAAAACTTACATTTAAAATACTATCAAAGAAAAAATAATTAAAAAAAATTATAAATATTTCATTAGATTCTTTAAATATAATAATAATTTTGGATAATTTATTTAATTTTAATATTTACTATATATAAATATTAAAATAATTATTTTATTAGTAACAAAATTAAGAACAAAGAAAGAAAGAACTTATTTTCAAGGTTGTTGTTGTCGTGTGAGACCAGATTTTTTAATACCTGACCCACCTGATGACCACCATTGTCAGAAAAGCTTATTTCTATAGAAACCACCGTATAAGTCTCAATTGATATGGTATGTTAAAGAAACTATATAAAAGGATCCAATAGTTTAGATTTCATTATAGGAACATAAATATAAGGTAACTGTTGTTGTTGTCGTGTGCCAGCCAGGCCGGCAATATGGGGTGCGCTGCTCCACTTTTCCAACTGAACCATATTTGACGTGGAGTCTGACTTCCTCAGTACACACATGCCATAGGTACCAGTTTATAGGGTAGGCAACCATTCACGCACAAAGAAAGGATAAAGACAAGAAAGAGAGAGAGAAAGTATATCCATGCCCGAGCCAGGATTCGAACCCAGGTGTCACCCATCTGTAGTCAGGTACGCTAACCACTAGACAGGTTGGGTGGCAATAAGCTTGTTAAATTTATTATTTTGATCTACTACACACCGTGATTTAAAAAGTAGATATTTCTGATAATTAATGCACAAAAGTTTTGTTCCCATATCCAGAAGGTAACAGATTCAATATCTTACTCAACCGATGACCATCGTTCTGATAAATAGTACGCAAGTTTGTTTCTCAAAAGGATTAATAGTCTTCAGATTATTTCGTTTGGAAATTTAATGAAGAGCGTGCTCAGGGGTCGACGTAGTCGTTTGTTCTTGGTTCAACATGATGAGGCAATTGACTGTGTCAAGCGGCTTTTGTGATATGAAGTAGGCAATCGGGATTGCACCACGACCACCTAACCACCATAAACTTAAAATAAACCAGTGATCCAAGGGCGCACTTTTGAGTGATGAACAAAGTGAACAAAATTGCGATCCAAATTCAAGAAAACATCTTGATCAATAAATTTTATTGTAAACGGTGAGCTTTTAATTCTGGTTATTCGTTTCATTTCATTTGTATTTTCTTAATTTTCTAAATTTTATTCATGAATTGAGGCATTTCTATTCCTTTTGGAAATGCTGAATGAGTTTAAGGAAGTCATTAAATTCCAATACATTAATGGTGATATGTGTCAAGGAAGATTTTTCAAACGTCTGATAAATGAGAAGGATTTGCTTATTTAACCATAAGATTTCGCAAGAAGTCTGGATATGTTAATGCCAGAAAAGGTTTTTATGGGAAATATTCATTTCGAGTAAAAATAACATAATTTAAACTATTGAGAGAAGAAAATAGCGGTGATGCAAAAAGTCAACATGAATAATGGATGAAATAGTTTATATTTTTCAGAGAAACATACCATTATTTAAAAATATGAATGCACTAATTTAATTTAATTATGTTAAATTAGTGCTATGCGTTTCCAGTTACGGATTTAGCTATTGGCTGAAGCTCCTCAACATAGTTGTTTTTACCATAGTCAAATGAAGTGGTCAACACCTTCCTTTTAAAACTAAGATCCGCTGAGAAAGATTGGACCAAAAAAATTGTTGACGTGTATTAATTCTTTCAGAGCAAGACGGTCAATATCCTAAATTAGACATCAAACTTTACAAGTACAAGAGTGATTATGTTTCTCCTCCATCTAGGCTACAGCAAACCTATAAAATTTAACTTTGAGAAGTAGATCTAGAAATGCATGGAGGAAGTTTAACAATAGAAAACCGTAGTAAATCTATGAGCATACTCCGCGCTTTGATTTTTCATTGTCAGTGGACCGTATTCATGGGGTGTCCTCAGGAATACTCTCCAGCACATAATCAAACAGACGTGCATTCAATAAGCAGAAATATAGCATGCTTCTTGTTGTTCTTGAATGGCTGGAATTGAATCTTTGGCTTTCCACTCCAGAGATTTTGGTTTTATCACTGGGTTATGGTGAGTCCATAAAGTATATATAACTGAGAAAACTGTCAAATAAGCAAAAATTTTAATTTAAAACTGGAAGATACAGAAATGATTATATTGTTAGAGTCTTTGTCTTTCACTATGTTTTCTTAACACTCGACTTCAATCATTTATTTGGTAAACATAAAATATTTGTTTTCTAATAAAAATTATGGATAAAAATTTTGCTAAGTTGATTTCACACTGCGTAGGAAAAAGTCTGACAGTTCCTGCTGTTTAGCTTATAAAAGAATTTTATTATATAGCAAGTCATGTTCAATATTCGAAAGAAAGAAAACCAGAAAACTCCAAAGACAGAACCCGACAAAAGTGCATGCTATAAATTAAAAAGTGTAATATCCATTTCGTCTAGAGCTGGCATTGAAATTGGTATTGCAAAATCTATTCTTTCTTAACCATAAACTAAACCATTGCCAGCGCATTAATCAAGTTTTTGCTATAGTTATTCTTTATTGAGGGTGATATTTTGTTAGCCAAACAACTTCAGAATAAGCGCAAGAGACATGAAAAATAGAATCAATCCTGTGTTCTTCTATTCCTTTGAGTGAAGTTCTACTACTTGGTCACTTTGGTGGTAATAATAATGGAAATATGAAAGAACAGAATTATATGAGTTTTCCAATATTTATGTCTCCTTTTCATTGTTAAGGTCTTTCTCTCAATATTTATTAAGTGATTAATCGCTTAATTAAATAGCTGAAGAAAGCCACGATAGTCTGGATAGAAAAATCTCGCTACCATGTCTGGAAGTCTGTGAACTCAACATGTAATTCAGCTGATGACAGTCTTATTACAATGTTTTGTCCATATTAAGAGTTTGGTAGGATTCAATACCTTTCCAATGATTTGACTTGGAGAGGAAGATACCAAATTATGTCTGGATATTATCATTTGATAAAGATTCAAAATTACTAGGTGATTTATTTTGAGAGCTATTCTTTGGCGCGTAAACTGTATTTGGAAACACATCATAGTTACTTAATGAAATCGAAAGTTAGAAAAAAAAGCAGAAGCTGTATCCCACGTGTTAAAATACAACACATATCAATACCTTTTTTACGTAAAGAAAATATAAATTGAAAAAAATAAAATCAGCAGGGAAATTTGTTGACATCTCAACTCTAAATCAGTTTTTTTCTGAGAATGTCTATATTTTTCTCCATATAAATATATTTTATTAATTTTATTCTTGAATTCCAATTATTTTTGACGTTTATCCTCCACATTAATTATTATCCGAATAATACTTTTTGGTTAACTATTACATTTTGAAATTTTGCTTAAACTTTTATACATTTCAAAGCGTATTGTGGGAATAAATTATTTACTTTTTTTTTTGGATTTGGATTATATCAAATAGATTATCCTCAAACCGAATGATTTCAAATCATTGAAAGGTCCTCATATAGTATCCAAAGTGTCTGAAAAACAGTATTTTTACAATATTTAATCCTATAAAATTAATTTTACTGAAAAATTATGATAAATTTTACTTTTATATTGTAAAATTAGTAATAATTATTTTTATAATAAGCATTATTTAATGTTCTAATGTGTATAATTATTCTAAATAAGTATATGTTAGGTATATGTATATAAAAAACAATAAATACTATCAATAAAATACTAAAATACAATATAATCTAATATATATTAATGGCAATCTCACCAGTGCAAAAGCAGCTAATAAGAGAAATCCCAATATACGGATAATATAATTTGTAACTTGAAGAACAGTCAAAAACAAGAGTAAGAAGAAACTATACAATATATAACAAATAAGATAAAAGAAAAATCTGCACAATACAAATAATAAAGAAGCATAGGAGGCGCACGGCTTCATCAGGAGAGAGATGGTCAACTATGCAAAGAGGACACTCTTTTCTAACAAGTACGAAAGACAAATGTCTAAAAATCTTAAAGAAAATCCTCCAAAGAATGTCTAATTTTTGATATCTTTCCAATAATACAGAGTAAACAGTGTACAAAAATTTATAGTAGAAAAATTAGAAAAGCAAAACATTGAAAAATAAGCAAAGCAATACATTAAAAAAATTTATCAGTCGCAGCAAATAAAAACCTATTTATTAAATTAAGATAAAAATATGGTTGCCCAAAGTAATTTGAAAAATTATTGCTATAAAAATAGCTTTTAATTCTTGCAATAATCTTAAATTCACCAAAAAACAAACGATTAATTAGTCATCTTAAATAGGATTTTCCTTTTAATTTTATTTTGAAATATGTAGAAAGTAGAGAATCGCTTGTAAGATTGAAGTGATACGTAGTTTTATAACTTCAGAAGGACCACCCGCGCATTGAAATTCTGACAAGAATCCAGAAAACATCTACTTTCACTTTAATCATACTTTAAACTTACACCATATCATAATTTATATAAGCATCTTTAATTTTTTTATTGTACAGACATAATTTTTCAATTTACTTTTGGCAACCATATTTTTATCTGAATTTAATAAATAAGTTTTGATTTACTGGCACCGTAACGTATGGATTTCAACGCATTGCTTTGCTTATATTTTTAATGTATTGATTGATTTCTTTTTCTACAATGGATTTTTTATACACTATTTACTTAAATTTTTTATGTCTTTCTTTTAATAAGGCACTTTTCGGGGGAATTAGATTAAGATGTTTGGACATTTGTCTTTCGTGCTCGTCAGAAAAGAGTGTTCTATTCACATAGTTGACTAACTCCTGATAAAGATGTGGTCCTTATGCCTTTATCCTATTTGTATTGTATAGTTTTTTGCAAATATTGCCTTATTTGTATTATATTGTATAATTCCTTCTTATTCTTCCCTTTGATTTTTATTGTTTTTCAAATTACATTTTAATATATATATATATATCCCTATACTCCAAATCCCTCCCATGAAGAAAGCAAAACTATTTTTTACTGTTCAAGAACGGAAAAATTCGAATTTTCTTCCATTTGCGATTATCACCACTTGGTCACAGCGAACTCTTTAAATATTGAAGAATATCAAGTTTTTCATACAACTAAAAGCATTTTAGAATAGAATTTAAAAAAGGTTTTTTTTTTCTCCTAAACTTATTCTGTGTAGAATAGTTCAATTAATTTTAAGGTAAATTGAAAAAATAGTACTTATTTTATGCTTTTGACAATAGGAATAAAATTAATATAATTTTAACATCGAAGATCTTAGGTTAGATTTGTAAATTTTTTGCCATTATATAAACTCAATATTTTTTAAATTTACGAAAGTCCATAGATATAAAAGTGAATTTGATTATAAGATTCAGTAGCATGAACAATAATTATGATTTACAGAGTTTTCATTTGCAATGAATTATTATATTTTAAACTTTATTATTAAAATACAGTGCTTTGATAAACTCTTCAAGAATTTTCAATGATATCAAATAAATATCATTAAAATTCTTGATAATTTTAGCAAAATACTGGATGATGGGTCTGGTTTCCATAGCAGAAAGTACTAAATTAAATACAATACTTTTGTTAATTTTAATATGTCATTTTCATAGCAATTTCGAATGCCACAATGCTCACGTAATAAAAGAAATACCTAATTTTTATATTAGTTAATTGAATAATTTTTCAATGCAGGAAACCGAAGATTATTTTTCAGGTTCATAAACAGATTTAAATAATTAAAGTATATTTCACAAATTCATAAACTTAAAATACGTAAAATATCCACTCAAATGAAAAACAGATGGCGCCACTAACAATGCTATGTTGTTTATCAGATAATTTATTTTTCATCTTTGATGAATAGGAGCGAATAATGTTCAATCGAGTGCTTTTGAAAAAAAATAAAGAATTTTTTTCAGCCGGATAAAATACTTTTAAAAGTTACACTTTAATTTTATTTTTAACATGTATGATACATTTTTCTAATGTATTCTTTATTCTGAAATATTTAAAGTACCAAATTTAAAATATTTCAACTGACAGTTTTTCGATTATAGTGCAATTAACAAATACAGTAATCATTAGAACTCAAAACTAAGTTAAGAGAAAGCAGTATTTAGTAAACTTATTAAAAATACAGTATTTACACACTGAAATGGAATCCAGAATTAAAAGAATTCAGTGATTCGTTTGGTTGCCATACTTGTATAAAAGGACTGGTTGAACTGTGACCTTTAATTTAAAATGGACTTTGGCCACTTAAAACATTCATGATAAAGAGGAATCAAACCAACAAGCTATTGACTTAACCATTAAATTCAGCATTTTCATTATTGTAATTCAAATGTGGGGATATTGAAGTAGGTAACACGATCTTCAATCCTAATGTGTTTATGATTGAATCATTTTTTCTATAAAGTGCAATAATTTATTTCTATCTTTGTTCCTTTCATAATTTTTCACTAGAAATTAAGAATGAATTTTTAAATAATATCAATTAGTATGTTATTACACTTATTTTGAAAAATAAGGATATCATCGTTTTTCAAACTGTTATTCTTTGTTCAATTTTGTTGACATTACGCTAGTTACTTTTCAAAAACAGCACATTTACAATCTAAAACTTAAATAACCTTAATCTTAGGAAAACAAAATTTGGCTATAATAAAATATTCAGACTATCCTGAAGTATTTTTAGATGTTTTATACAGATGATAATACATATGGCTTACATAGGATTCTAGTTAAATTGACTACTAAAAAAAAAGATATCCTATACATTTATACCTAAGTACATCCATTCAATGAAGTATTCGTAGTCAAAAATATTTTGCAATCAAAATGGTTCCGCTTTTTTAAATCGATTACCTTTTAGAAAATATCAGGATCATACCTGACTCACTAGAAGACTATCCAGATCGATTTACCCAGGCAAGTGAGGAAATAGTATGGATAAGTGGAGAGGGTAGTATTAGTTCAAATATCGTTATTTAAATATAGTTTAAAATAATGAAAGGATTAAAAAATTGTATCAAGCGACTTCCATCGAAAGAAATAAATAGACAAAAACACATCGGAATGATTTAACATATCTAATTTAAATGCATATTTTTCAAATTTACTATTTTTCATTTTCGTTTGTCTCATTTCTCTACCGTCACTATTTTTATGCAAGGACATTTCGACCTGAACCTAAATTGCATTCCAAGCCATTACAAATATCTCCATCCGAGACGGAGTTGAATTGAAAAATCAAATATTGAATTCCATAATCTTTTATCTTAAAATCCCTAGCACACTACTATATTTATGCAAGAAATTAAATTTTACTTGACTAGTTATAATATTATTCAAACTTATATAATTTGGATCGTGTTAACCCATTATCTTTTAGACCAGACGTATTAAACAAATTTAAGATTTTTATTCAAGGAAGAATGATTGGAAAAAAATTTAAATACTTTCGTAAATTCGCATATACTTTAAGATTTTTGCACTACTAGTTTTGCCTACTGAACTGCGATTTTCATTGCCTTAAACAGAATAATAGCTACTCTCTTAGTACACGGGTGCATTCATATAAATCTGTATTCTTATATAATAAATTGTAATACATCGTTCATATTTGTTTCCTTATGTAACTTTGATACGGGTACTATACCTGAATTGATTGTTAAAATTAAACTTTCGAATATTAAACTGTTCTTAAATGTACATTTGCTTTGCTTAATATTTTTGTATACAAATTTTATTCTACATATTAAAATTTGTGTTAAAAATAAATTTTAGTATTTATAATGAATAAAGACTGTTTCAACAACATACAGGGTACCTATAAAATATCTGTTACAGTTTAATGTTAAAATTTCAAAAATAATGAAAATGTAAATAAATCTATAATACTATAAAATAATTTATCATTGTTTCAAAGCATGATAATTTCTATAAGCTATTTCTTTTTCTTATTTGAAAAGTTTTTTTTTTTTTGTAATTTTCTTTTTGTTCTATTAACAAACAAATTTCTTTTTTAATTTGAATATCCTTTCTCTGTTTTCTGCATTGACCATTTTACGGAAAAACTGATCGAGTATTATTTCTTCTGAATTTTAATCACTTGTGTGATGAAACACTCAAGACTTCTTTCTCTAGTGATTTGTAAAGGGGTTTGCTTATAGAAGGAAACTTCTTAACAAATCACAAGCTACACATATGGAGTTTCCGTGACTTAAAGGTCAGATTGAAAACCTCAATAGCTTGTACTTGGTTTGTAATCAGCTACTTTCTTTGCATTGTTTTCCATTTAAACAAAACTTTTGGAGTGTACTTTAAAATTATTAACTTACATCTGCGTTTTAAATTATTAAGTATCAAGATGTATCAGACATTACATAAACATCGTTATAACGATGCCAATGACGTTTACTCAGTTCTTCATAAAAATGTGAACTAATAAATAAGCAAAATAATAATAATTGTGATTAAAAAAATAATTCGTTTACATATTTCATAAATTATTTTAAATAATAAAAATATTTTTCCTAAATTATCAATAAGTTTTGAAAATTGAATAAAATACATCTACAAGATTTTTGCACGCAGAAGTTCTAATAATTTCTATTATTATGTTACTAATTTATATCCATTATTTTACCAATGATTAAAATCAAAACTTGTCAGATATTTTATAAGACTTATATTTAAGAAATATATGGTGATCGCTGAAATTAAAATTCTACATTTGTTATAATTTAAAGATAAAATTTGTGATGTTTTGTTAAAGTAACTCCGTAAATATATATTAGGTTGGGGAAAAAGTAATCCATTATTTTTCGGTAGACGTCTGTAGTGATCGATATCTCGTGAGGTATCTATCAAACAATTTCAGATTTATGCTCGTTGGAAAGGTGACATTTGACACTAAAATATCCTCTTGCGGTTTTTTGTTTGATTCATTCAGTTACGAGTACAAGGTTTTAAAAATGGAAGACAACAAACAGAAAATTGGATACATTTTCGTTTTTCTCTTGTAACGGCGGAAAAGATAGCCGGGTGGCTAAAATTGTGAAAGGTGTTTATCGTCCTATATAAGACTGTAGCAACCAGTTACCTACAATTTTTGTTTCGTTGATTCCGTGCGGGTATTTTTGATGTTAGAGATGCACTTCGCATGTGGATACAGCATCGTTGAAAATGTCTATAAAATATCAAAAATGATCGCATGTCAGCAGTCGTAACGCGCAAGACCTAAAAATCTACATGAAAGCTGTTTTAAACCTTTTTGCAAAGAGAATCCAAAAGAAGTTACATAAAGTTTACGTAAAAATAATGGATTTCTTTTTCCCCAAACTAATATTTTATATTTGCATAAATTACACTTTAATACAGCTAATTCCCACTAAAACTCTTTTAGTGCTGCCATCTTTTATAGTTTATAGCAAATAAAAGTTACCAGAAAATTTCTTTCAAACTCAAGAAATTACTACAAATGGAAAAAATTATTTCTTAATGATATAATTAAAAATATAAATATTTATTGAATAAAAATACAAAAAGTGTTATTTGTGATTAAATCATAAAAACATTTGATAAACTGCATTTTATGATATATATAATGGGATTTTTTTCAAAAATATAATAATTTCTAAATTTTATAACATTTGCTGTAATTAATACTTCAAGGAATGTCACTTGATTTCTTCTTAACATTTCAATAAATGAACTCACAGTAACTTTTAGTTAGAAATTGTTTTTTGCTACAGGTTACTTTTTCCTCACCGTTTAGTAAAAAGTTCATAAAACATAAATTATCACTAATTTGAGCAAAAGAGCATTTATAATTCAATCTTACTTCACTTTATATATATACCACATAAAATATGGCAATAAATTTAAACTACGCTCACACATAAATTCTCTCAAATTTCTTCCAATACTAATAAAATTTACTGTAATGGATATTATTCTGTAAGTTTTACCTAAACAAAAAATTACAATTATTATATTAACATATAAGAAAAATGCATTCTCGATTATTAACAATAAATTTTAATATTTAAAATATATGATATTCGTTGTTAGAAAGTGAAAGGCCCTTTGCCTGGCCGCTAAGAGGCGCTGTTTGTCACTTCTTGTTTTCTATTTTTTTGTAGTGTAGTAGAAGAGTTGAAATGCTGTAAAATAATTATGCTTTTGTATTTGTCTCTGGAATCGTTTGATTTTTCCTTATTGAATCTTGTTTCTGAAAATATTGTTGTTATATCAAAACTCCACCATCTGGTAGATGCAAAACCCATGAATTAGAATTTTGAAAGTATTTTGTTAAAAATACTTAGCTTCGATTCCAGAATGCAATAATGGTGTTTGAAAGGTTAAATTTTTTTAAATTCTATTTTAGAGTTTAAGCAAAGTTATTTGGTAGTTCATAGCATTCCTTGTGACTACTTCCTGTGGCTACTTTTCACACTGTATTTTTCACAAATAAAGCCCTACTTTTCACAATAACTATATTATATTATAATAGGATTAAATTATATTCGGTTTCAAGGATCGTTATAAAAAAGTGTGATGGTGAGGATTATAAAGTTAAGAAACTACATTTCAATCAAAATTTCATATAAAAAATTAAATATATTTTACAATTACCTATATAACTTTGTATACTTTTCTTAAAATAAGATAATTATCAATATAACGATTCTATTAACAACAGAATAACCTTGTTTTCACTGTAGCACACTATCAGAACTGCACTCTCAGCATGGAAGATTCCGTGTTTTTTTACAACCATTGTTGACAAAGGAAGGCTGTATTTCTCTTTTCAACATGCATCCCTTTCTTGGTGAGTGCTTGGAAGTTTTCCAAATTTTTTCTCTAACTAAGGTGAATGTAGTACAGTATCTTTCGTATTTTTCTTTATAGAAAGCAATTAAAGGCGTTGGATTTAGAGAAAATTCTTGCAACGCTTTTAAGCTATTATCCATTAAGCTGTGTCAATTTACAAAATTACCATGAAAATCAACTTTGTGTTATAAGAATATTTCAAATGATTTTAGATAATTTGGCCTTTTTGGTTGTCAGATACGTCAGGTATGTAATAATCAGGGGTCATATTCAAGGGATCGACTTCTACATTCAATTCTGCACTTTAATTGCAAGTATAAATAGCTACTCTAAAATAGTATAACTGGGTCATTTAGAACAGGAATCTGAACATTTCTTGAGAAAAAGTCATACGATTAATTAAGTCAATACCACAAATAATTTGAAGTATTGTAGGATTTGAGTATTGGATGATGTACCTAATTTTTGAAACTATATTTTTCAAAATTTGGATTTTCTTGCTTTACACTAAGGTTACATACAAGAAGTCTAACTTGACAGTGATTTTCTGTTTAAAGAGGAATATATATATTCTAAGCGCTATAAGCATCCACCATTGAATTAGAAATCGTATCAATGTTAAATTGCAGCAAGAGTACTATGTTTTATCCAACCTAATGCATCTCGTCGTAAAAAAGAGAATAAAAACTTTCTACAATCATTTTAAATTCTTTTTCTTTTTAAAAAATTTATATTTTTTCCATGTTACAAATAAAGTTTTAAGTATAACCAAGCTGAAAAGTATTATCTCAAACACAAAACAAAATGTTTAATCTCGAGCAATTTCTTCTTTAATTTTTAATTTTAACAACAAAACTATTATGTTAAAATTCTTCTAAAGTGTGTTTAATTTTGTTTTGAAATCTATCTCTGACCTGTGATTCAATTTCATCCATAATAATGATTAATCTATTTGAATTCTATCTTATTTAACTATTTGCTTAGCAAATATTTTCATTTTCAATGCTTCAAGGTAATATAAATAGCTCTTATAGGAAAAAAAATTTTTTCAGAACAGATTTTTTTTATAAGATTCAATATTCATAAACTATTACAAAAAGATATTCACAAAACTTAACAATATGTATTTCAATGTATCTATTTTCTTAAGGCAGATAATTCTCATATCTATCTTAAGAAGATAGATACACTGAAACAATGTTCTTCTAAAATAAACAATAAGACCATTTAAGCCAAGAATTATTTTAAATTCGAAAAATGAAGAGCATTTTAAGTCTATTGGTTTGTTCTTATGTTCTTTATATTTTTCACATCAATTTACCATTTCCATTAAAGATAATACTTTGAAAACCTTTCATACCTTTTTTATATTACTCTAATCTTACATAGCGCGCATTTTGGAATATGAAAATTTCAAATTTTAGAATTCTCTTTGAAATTCATAATCAATAAGAAATTAAGGGCTACAGCCTTAATTAAGTAGAGAGAAGTTAGCTATAGCTACGATATACTTCTATAAACTATTAAAAATTATCAATAAACATGGAATTATCAACTGAATATCACATTGAAATTAGCTGCAAGAAGAGATATATATATATATATATATATTGTTAGATAGATAGTTAGATGCGGCAAGTAGTGCGAAAGAGCTTAAGAGACTCTCTTTGAAAATAGAAAATATCTCTATTAGTAAAACATCTGCAGTTAATTAGACAAAGAAAAGGATTTTAGAGAAAACCTGAGGCTAAGATCTAGGTGACTTGCATATGTTTAGCTCATTAATTCTGAGAGATTTGGCAATTTCTAATAAAAAGATTCGAAAAAAAGAGGATTTTCTCTTGTTTATAAATGATAATGACTTGATTAATAGTGTTGAATTACTAGAATAACTAGATTATTGGAATCCAGTAGAGCTGATATTTCGATATTAGACTAATATTTCGATTACACATTTTTATCGATTGTATTTTTTAAAAAGTTGGTAGATGAAGCATTCCCGCTTTTTAATATGGGATTGGAAGGGGAGTCAAAGTAGTAACGATTTGGATGATAAATGATATCTTGCAAAGGAAATTTGTGACATTTGTAGTTAGTATTTTCATTGACACAGACATCTACAATTTTTAACAGATGTTAAATTTATAAATCTTTTGCAATTGCTTTCAATGCATTAAGTTTGCTTAGGTAATATTTTCTTTTGCAAAAAAATATTTTTAAAGGATATAATGTAAAAGAAACATATGCCAAATTTAAGCATCCATCGTGAAGATGTGATAAACTGACTACCAATTGAATTGAAAGATACCGAAAATCTTTTCAGAAAAAAGTTTATGACGGAACATTTGTTTGGGTCAGTTGCCAGCATCCATTGTGTTCATACCATTGTGTAACCATGTGTAGAGCAAACTTTCGACTTATTTGTTAACTGAGATGTGTGAGTCGAGTGTGCAGGTAAAACACCGTCTGTATAAATGAAAATAATATCCATTCCAGGATAAGTTCAAAAAGATTTGCCATGAAAATCATAAATAGAAAAAAGCAATCAAACAGGACATTATGAAACAACTTTGATGGATTGTGATTCCTGCGATAGAGTAGCTTTACAGTTGAATCTGAATAATCTGTGTCTTGGACGAGATTCATTATCCATTTTGTGTTTTTGCCAGTTGTACAATCTTGAATGAGTTGGTGTAAGTAAGGTCATGATGAATCTTATGCTTGAGAAATGTCGGTAGATACACAAGTAGTAAATTTTTTTCTGTAATCTTGCAGAGATTATGTAATGATGCATCTATCATCAAAATGAAGCATTATTTATCGAGGGCAGTGATTGGGAAGGCTAACCACATTCTTCCTCTCTGGGTTACTGGAACTCAGTGGTTTCGGGACGTTTCCACATAAATTTGTGATGTCCAATGTCCTTAAGTTGGTGTAGCGAGGATGTGGAGAGTAGGCTGCCATCTCAAGTGTGACCTCGTCACCTGACCGGAGTACAAAATTACGAGGTGCTTGCTGATGGGGTAGTATTCCAAGTCCGTTAACCTTAATGTACAGTCCGGGGTTCGCCTGCATCACTATATATGTATGTAATGATGTATCATGGACAGAATCTCATAACCTCTATATTGTAAAAAATGAAGACAAGAATTTATCAGTGAAACCGTAAAAATGAGATTAGATTACATTTCGAAGCTGTTTGTGAAAAAAGGCTCATAAATCCTCCCAAAAGTTTAGCACAAATTCTTAGCAGGGTAAATAGTTCTTCAAGATGAATTCACTTGGGAATTTATAGGTTTAAGAATAGCAATCACATTGTGAAACTTCCCAGAAACTAAGAATATTTTTTAAAAATCATTAATAAAATTAAAAAGGCATTCAATAGATGAAAGGAATAAACCAGTATTTTATTAGATATGTGATCAAGAGACTAACGGTTGAATTTTTCTTAGTGAGAACTCCCTCAAGTTCCAATAATGTAAATGAGGCAAATTATATGGGTAAGAAATCTCAGCTTAAATCTACAGGAACGCCTTGAGTAAAATTTTACGAGAATGTACCATTAGACAATCGTTGTATACCCGTCACTATCTTTAAAAAAATAAGGGGGGAAAGGGTGAAATTAGAGATCTTTCAGAAATTTGTCTAAATGTGTGATAAATGTATTTAAATGAATAAGCAATATTTAAAAGATCATCTCAGTACTCTCGGTAAAGGAATAAATTAAATTGGTGCAACTAAGCAACCAATTGCTTATTCTTGATCCAAACATTCTTGTTCTAGGAGCTTTTAGCTAATTTCCATAATCATCACTTTTCCCCAAAAAGAAAACTGCATTACGAAGACCACCAAGAAGAAAAGAATTCTTTGAATACCTACCATTTTAGATTAATTATTGCATTACTACAAAAAAAAGTTTATAAATATTGAAATGAACTGATATTTTAAGATGAGATCTGATTATTAAAAGAGAAGAGAGATATTTGAACCATAAGATATAAACCCGATAAGAGTGGGAATTATCTTTCGGAATTACAGAATCATTGGAAGTTTGTGTGAGAAGCTGATCTCAATTATAAGTGTCTGGAAGAAGCTAAACATACAAGGTTTGGTTTAGTTTGCTTGTTGATCAACGATAATATTTTACATACGAGGACTAATTAGACCGGGACCTACAGCATAAGACATTATGTTGTAGGTCCCGGTCTTACATAATTACATTATGTGATGTAATAATTACATTATCAATGAAAATTTAATAGTTATTCAGTAAAAGGATAAATGCGAGTTGGAGTATCAACATTAAGAATACATTAAATTGTATGTCCTAATAGCCTATTTAGAAATAATGTGAATTGCGGGTATTAGTATGACTACCCAGAGATATGTGTTTTATATTAGTATCTCCAATGATGATCCAGGAATTTTCCAGTGTTTGAATGATATTTCGAATCCCCTGACCAGAAAATATACCAGTAGGAATGTACATATTATTGTAATGGGATTTATATTACTTATAGAGAGAGACTTGAATAGCCAGTACCTCTCTTCAGTCTGAGATATTACGCTCTATCAACGAAAAGACTATCAATTCCAAGAATCAGACCTCCTCTTCTATTCCACTTATTAAATTTGAATTTCATTTCATCACATAAATGACTTTGCTTGAGAAAAGATCACTGGATTTTACTACGTTGGAAAAAAACTTGATTTTTAAGAAATTTTTATTAAGAATGCGTGTGTTGCTAGCATTTCATGAAGTCAGAGAAAGCAACATAAATTTAAAAATAAAAATTCTGATCTTCTTCCTTTAACTTAAATGGGAGTAGTATTACTTAAAATTTTGTCGATATGATCTTTATTCTTTTTCAACTCATCTGGTAAGTGAATATCCCTTACATTATGAAAATTATCTTTTTATTCATAGAAAAAAAGAATGAGATGAAAAGATATCTTATATATGGCTTAAGAAAGTTTCATTTGCAGGGGCACTAACAGCACGTCAATCTTCAACGTGCAATGCTATCAAATCCACTTCCCGCTTTCTGGACCCGAGAAAGGTTTTTTCCATACTAATTTCCTTAAACCAAATTTTAAACTACTATCTGATTGCTTTAATAATGTTAATTGAAAATGTATAGTTTGAATCTAAAATAGCTTTAGATGTTTCTCTTCAAAAAATAAAGTACTAATCTGATAAAAATAAATAAAATTATGTGTAACAAAAGACATTTATATTTAATTCTAAATTTCTTCCATTTTTTTTAACATTAGGCAATGTTTTCAGTATCTGAATTTTTATCATTGATTAAGTTCTTCTATAGTTTACTAGAATTTTAAAAGTAACCAATATTCAGTGATAATTGTACTAATTTTTAAAATAATTGTTTTAAAATTATTAAAAGATTCCTCACTTATAAAAATTATTTTTGAGAAAACTCACTCATCCTCCCTTGTCCTGTATTTTTATTTTACCCCTTATGTTTAATACTTTGCTAAAGAGTATTTTATAAATTATCAAAAAAATTATTATGAACATTTGACAAGACTGTTATTAATGTATTAATGTAATTTGCATTTTTTCTGTTGCGAGAATGAGTAAGATTCAAATCATTTAAATGTTCTTTCAGTTCTTGATTTCGATGAAACAATGTGAATGTGTTTTTCATGCATTGTTTTGGTGCGATTGTATTTAGAAAAAAACAAATACATTTCCAGTCATTTGTTAAAAAAATAATTATTTAACAACTTGAAGAAAAAAATGAGATCACAACTTTTTTAATAAAACTAGTCTAAGAAACAAATGTATTAAAAAAATCTACAGTACATTTATTGTAATTAAAACAAATGTGTGCATTAAAAATAAAAATTGGAGAACAATTTCAAAATAATAAAATAAATATTATTGTGATATGCCCTGAGTAACCTTCTAATAAGGATTATTTTATCACATGAACCGGGGAAACAGAAAGAACTGTACATGTCAATATTTAGTTTACAGCAAACCCAGAGAAAGGCAACAATAACAAACTTAAAATATTTTGGAGGAAATCGCTTGTTTGTGGGGACTAGCATTGTGATAATAATGTAAGCGTTTCAAGAATTTTCTTTGGCACATACACCGGAATTTTTTGGGAAAGAACTTGTAACTACTCTTTACCTTTTAGCGAAGATGAGACGAGACTAAATTAGCGATGAAGCCAGGTTGTTAGTTGCATGATAAAGGGCTTCATACTGTGTTCATTGTTGTTGTCGAAAGCCTGGTAGCAGAAAAAAGTATTTTGGAAGTGAAAGTGTTTTGGAATTTCAATGCATATTGAAATTATTGGTGCATAAAATACGTTTGTCTATTTATTACGAGTGCTTATTCCAAATGTGCAACCCAATAGAACTTAAAAATAAGCTTCTTTGTAGATTATTTAAATGGAATTTTTCTCTCACATTATTTGAAAGACATTTTATAATTTACTGGTAGAAAAATATTACATTGTTATAAATTGCTTTTCAATTTTTTTAATAATAGTAAAAATAACTTTTAAATATTCAAAAGTTCTTTTTGATGATAAGTATGCTTTTTCTAAGTATGATAAGTTCTTTTTGGTGATAAGTTTCTTTTTTTTAAAAAAACAAATAATTTAAAAATTATTTTTTTTTAAAAAAAAAAGAAAAATAGAGGAAGAACGTAATTGGTGGAGAAAACTATTGATTTCATATTCAAAAAGTAGCTGATTATACATACAAAAAGTACCGATGACTGTATTGCTAAAAGAGTCAATACACATTAAAAGTTGCTATTAAACTATACTTTAGGATGCCCTTTGGCGAACTTGGCGATTTTTAGCGCCATTCCTGTTCGTGCCGATTGCAGTGAAAACAGGTAACAAATCAGATAAATCAATCAGAGCCTCGACTGGATCTAAACCAATCAGAAACAAACATTCGGTTTTGCCCAGCTTGGCGATCAATCTCGATCACAATTTGGTGAGAATCAAAGGGGCACCCTAATGTATAGTCTAACCAAAGTTACGTAGGGATATATAAACTCTCTTCTAGCATACTATGAAGGGGAGAGGAAAGAAAATGATATATTTTGTGTCGACTTCCTCAGATTCAAATTACGCACCAGTTACATGCTTTTATTTCTTCGGTCTGAAAGAAAAAAAGTGAATATATATAGTAATAATTTAAGCTAAATAAATTCTTTAACCTGTTCATATGCTGTTCAGTGTCAATGGTCAGCGTGCTTGACTGTGGATGGGGATGTCCTGGCTTCGAATCCAGGTTCAGGCATAGATGCACTTTCTCTCTCTCTTATCTTTGTGCTTTCCTTGTATGAATTGGTTGTGAATGGTTATGCCTACCCTATAAATGATACCTATGGCATGTGTGTACCAAGAAAGTCGGATTCCGCAGTACACACATACCATACTCCCAACCAAATTACGTTTCAGTTGGGAAAAGTGGAGCATTGCATCCCACATTGCCATCCTAACTGGCACATGATCACAACAACCTGTTGAATATATGAGAGATAAATGAATACTTCATCGGGTCCAAATCAATTACAGTAGACATCCTGTTATCCTCCATAAGCAGGCCGGTGGAAAGAAGATAAGTTAAATTGGCGGATACTATAGATGGTTATATTAATAATGAAATAAAAAACACGAAAAATGAACGATTCAATTTAATGACATTGATTTATATTAAATTGATTCGCAGAAATTTCAAATGGAAGAATTCAGGATGATTGATAAAGCTAGTGATCTGCCTTCCTGATGTTCCTTATTTCTTTGGTGCTAAATCTTGACATTTCTATCTATAACGTTTTTTTCAGCTGATCATCGTATGTAAAGATTTTTTAAAAAAATTTAATCCCTTCTTCGTATGCTATTTATGAGGCTCAACAATCTCACGTTCTTCAGTATCAACGCTATTTACAAGAGTGACAATTACTTCGTAGGTAATTTCTTAATGGTCATTTCCTGAAAACCAATTTCCTGCTTTAACAAAATATGGATCCTTACATCCAGGAATTTCCAATAAGATTACAATAAAAACACCGAACTCAAAACTTCACTGCTCGCTACGCACTGAATGAAAAACAGTTCACTAAGAGGGAACATACAAGTGACT
>JAPDSC010044992.1:0-25378 GCA_026290005.1 Latrodectus geometricus
GTAACATCAAATTAAAGACAAACAATGTAAATTTTTATTTCAATAGAAATACTTAACAATGTATTTATATTATCTGCAACAAAGCTTTTGCTCATTTCCAGTGAAACTCTTACCTGTGAAACTGCGAAACTCTCTTTCTCTTGTAAAGTGCTTTTATAAATCTGAAATCTTTGACATTTGTTGTTACTATGGGTAACGTTATCAGTCGTTTAGTTGAGACTGTTTTTGATTACTTGTATGACTTCATATTTGAAGTTCCTCCTCTGGAATATGGTCGTGATTTAATTAATGTTCCAAATTTTTCCACTACCGAGTCTGAATATGAAGACTCAGATCCTAGCGATCATCATTTTGGCAATGTAAATGACCCTTGGATCCGATTTTTGGATGCTTTACTAAACATAGGTGCAATGGGTGAGAATCAGACGCTTTATCTGGAAAACCCATCCAGAGACGCTGAGATCGCCAATGCACCTGTGTTAGACCCTGAAATCCGGCCATCTCCAGTTCCCGACGTAGATGAGCAAAATGCCATGGCCCAACCTGTGCTGGATCTTCCAACTTATCCTGTAGTTGTAAACCACCCTTATACATGGAGGGAGAGGTCCAGGCGATTTTTTCGCCGTTACTTTTGCTGTTGCTGTTGTTAAATGAGCCTTATTGCGTGTAGTGGATATAAAGGCTGCATGCTAAGATCTTTCATCTTTGAGTTTTGAATGTTGACAACTTGTTGTAATTAAATCCATCAATTGCAAAAAAAAAAAAAAAAAAAAAGCTTGGCTAAAAATGTTAAAGAAATTTAAGTAGATCCAGCTCATTAAAATATATTCTTACATCTATTTTTAATAAAACCTGTTAAAGGTTCCAATAAAAAATGTCTCAGCACTTTATTTGCCAGACGATTTCTAACATTCTTCAACTTTAATTTTTCTCATAATTGAAAACAACAACGGCAAAGTGTATCAACCACTAAGAATTGGAGAAAGCATAAGATTTTGTCGTGAGTAGATAATCATATCTTCATGTCATATCCAAATTTTTTAATATGTTGAGTTTGTTTTTCACTGAAAAGTTTATTTAACTGGAGCGTCTTTAAAGAAAGATCAATATTTCATATTTTCCGAATAATTCAAGAAGAACTTCAAGCACTATGATGTTTGGTTACAATGTTTAAAGTAAATTTGCCAAAATTCTCAGAACTTCAGCTCATTAATAATGTGCTACTAGACCTCTTCAAAGTTTCACTAAAAGAATGATTTGGGCCATTTGCAACAAGAATCTCGAGTAATAAAAGGGAAGAAATTTTCCGTCAAATTCTCAGATATTGAACTCATAAAAACTCTGCTACTAGACTTCTTCCAAGTTTCACTAAAAGAATGTTTTAAGCCTTTTCCAACAAGAAACTCAATGTTAAGAATGAAGATTTTTCCTTAAAATTCTCAGATATTCAACTCATAAAACTCTGCTACTAGACCTCTTCAAAGTTTCACTAAACGAATGATTTTGGTCATTTGCAACAAGAAACTCAAGTGATAAGATGGAAACAATTTTCCGTAAAATTCTCAGATATTCAACTCATAAAAACTCTGCTACTAGACCTCTTCAAAGTTTCACTAAAAGAATGATTTCGGCCAAAGAATGATATGGGCCAGGAACTGGAAACATATCAATGAACTTTAAAAATCAAGCAAAGCAAGTTTAAGAAAGGTTATAAATAATAAAATAAATTGCTCATATTGTATTTAAAAAAAAGGTTGAAAAATAAATAATTAAAAAACACAAATTATTAGTTTTACTTATAGGGTAAATAATTTATACAGATGAAATAGTTCTAAGTATACATGAACATTTTCCTTACTTTAACATTATTAGTAAAAACTGATTCACATTTAAGTACATCTGCTGTAAAATAAAATTTCTATGGAAACAAAATCAAAAATTTATTTTCATAATTTATTATTGTTTTTATCTTTCGAAAAAATTCATTATTAGTCTTAATTTTAATAGTGAGAAGCAATAAATATGATACTCATTGACAAATAAATTTTTATATAAATTAATTATACATTAATTAAAATTTTAAGCTTATCCAGGTTAAAATTAAATATATATATGCAAAAACGCTTAGAAAAAATATTCATATATTTTTATTTGATATTAAAATTAAAGACTAAATATTATATATTGTTTACTGTACACTGATTAAATCAAAAATCATAAAAGTACCTATAGTTTTTTTAATTCAGAGTATAAAACTGAAGATAAATTTTTAAATTAAATAATATATACATATATAATTTAGCAAATGTCCTACATAAACCCACTGTTTTTCAAGGAAATATTGTATAGTTTACAAATGTGAATTAAAATTTTAAAAAATTGCAATTTTTTTTATTAAATTTTAATGTATTTCTAAATAAAATTGCTTTTCTGTTAATAATATCGATATAAATCAAATTTATATAAAATGCTAGAAATATTGCATGTAATATAATATTAGGAGAAAAAGCAATTAAAAAATATACGTTAATAAATAACAATTTGTACCAATAAACTTCATTAACACTACATGGTTAGTAAAGCATTGCATCCCATAAATACACTATGAAATAAGGTGTATTTATTAAAAAACCACAGAAGGATCACCCAAACTTGAAGGTCTTCTAAGAAGTTAGAATTTGCCAATTGTATTTATATATGTATTTGGTTATTTACTTTTTCAATTACTTGCAATTTTACTTTTGAATTAAAAAATAAAAATAAAAAAAATTATATTTTTTTTTCCACTTAATATTTTTTTTCTTTATATTTCTGAACCAAGTTTATCTTGACGACAATAGATTTGAAAATATATTTTGTAAAATTTTGATAGACGTGTTCACGAATCGCAAGTAATTTGTATCTCTCTTCTTTAGATGTCAGAAGAAGTTTCAACTGGCAAAAACTATTAAGAGAATGGAAAAAAAAAAAAAAAAAAAAAAAAAAAAGAAAGCAATTATCATATTTAAATATTATTGCTATTAAATGAGCATTTATAAATAAGAATTATCTAATTGTATAATATTTGACTATTAAATTAACATCATTGGTAATTGCTTTTAGAATATTACATGTTTTTCATATCACCTTTAATTGTGTGATTTGATCACGATGTTCACATTTATAATTTTGAAAATTTTGTTAATATCTCTGATTTTTATAAATGCTCATAAATAAATATGTCGTCTCATTTAAGCGAAAAATTGATAAAAAAAATATATTGATGAAAAAGAAATTATAAATTGTAATCATATATGCAGGATTGGTAGTTTTAAAAATCGTTTATTTAGAATCACCGTAATCTAGTAGTAGGACATTGTTCTTCGAAACATAAGGGGTGGGTTCGTTCACAGCTACTGTTGAACAATGGAAGATAGTCACTGTGCTTCTGCCTTCTGCATGCACGTCTGTCAAGGTGGGTGCTTGGGAATTTTCTGGAATTCCTAAATCACTTCACGTAAATTTAATTCTTTAGGTATGAAAACTTTTACTGTTTGGAGACTATTGTAATATGGATAAAGTGCCTGACATGGGCTTTATGCTTTACTAGGCAGCGTCAAAAGTTTTAGAGAATGTATTATCAATAAAAAATCTATGCTGCAATGTAATCAAGAATTTAAATTAATTTTTGTAACATTGATATTAATTTACCAAGTTTATAGGCACTTCCAGTTTAAAAAGATCATTTTTTCAAAGCTAAAATATTTTAATATTGCCCTTTATTTTATAGGATTCAAAACCGACTGGCAGATCCTGCACTTACATATGACGAAATTGACATTTTACAAAACTAAATTCAGTTTGAATAAAATAAAATATCAAATGTTCAATTTTCGTAACTTAAATCAAAGGTTTAGTTATTTTATATGAATAAAATTTCGGTTTATTTTTAATTTATAAAAAATCATTTACTTTTTTTTATTATGATTAAGCACAGCTTATGCAAAAATAGGATTATTGTGTATCTATATCATACAACATTGAAAAATAATTAAAATAAATTTAAACTATAAATGCATGCATTATATGTTCCATATTGTATTGCAATTTGCTTATAACTGTTAGGTGAAAATTTGAATCAGACTATTTTGGTCTAAAGTCAGTATTGTACTTTATCTTTGCTTAGAATGCCATATCCTTTCCAGGATTATTGACTTTATAATTAGTCAATAAATATAATCGGTGTATACTTTAAAAAAACAAACGTTTACGTAATTAAAAAGAGTTACTCGATTTATACTTTTCCAAAAGCTCAGATAACTGGAAAATGTGTCATTATACCTCACCATTTTTCAAAAAGTAAGGAAATGATGTCATCTTTTGGAGGGGGAAATTTAATGGATCTGCAGTTGTTAACCATAGTAAAGGAAAAACTCATTGTTTAAAAGTTGGTACTAGGCAGAAAAAACCAAAGGTACTTCCTTCAATTCTATTAAAGTTATCATTTCTTTTGCAAAACATTACTACCACTGCTTACATGATTTTTCCATGTGAATATTAGCAATGATAACTGCAGATGGCTCACAACCTGCATTTGGAAGAACACTACTTTTCCCAACTAGATCACTTTGCCAAAAATTAATACGAAAATATAATTTTTGTTTATTCATATTTAACATAAATTAAACATTACTTTAATTTTTGATCATAATATATATTTCCTTAATATCACCATTTCATTACGGAAATTATTGGACATTTTAACGAAAGTTAAACAGGCTCTTTCTGACCTTGTCTATACCTGATTTCATTTCATTTCAATTTAAATGCTGAGAAGTATATTAAATAACAGGTTTTTTAATTGTTTTTATTGAAACAAGAAATATACTATCTTTTAGTTGACTGAAATTACAGTGTGATTTTCATACTAAAACGATTTTTATTGATAGAACGTTAAATTGTTCAACAAATCTATTTCTCAAAATTCTAAACACTTTTCAGAAGCTTCATAGTTAACTTTTAATTTTATAAAGTGTCAACTTTACCTTACTTTCTTTGTATGAGGCAATTATTTTATCTGAATAAGTTTATAGAGGTGATAGAAATATAAAACTAACATTTGATTTCGATATTCTTATTAATAAATATCTCTATTTGGGAAGACAGTTTACATCGTACCTTCCACATATAGCTTTTCCTTTCAATTTCTGCTTTACTTTTCTAGTTATTGGTTGGCGAATCTCCAGTTTTATTTTCTATTACCGCTGTTCATATAAATCAAAGTTCTGCAGGACATCCCAAGAAAGAAAATGTAGAGCGTGAATTACAAAAGCGCAATTGTGAAGAATCGAGCCGAGGCTGAGATAACAAGAAACATTTATTACCGGCTGGGGACACGATCGATTAAAAGAAATTGAGATACCCTTCTTAGAAGCCCACTGCTTACAAGCTCTGATCCGTTTTGGAATAACTTTATCTCCCGGGTCTTATGAAGATTTCTCAAATGCTCATTTATTTCCAGTAAGAGCTTAGATTTATTTTTCCGTATATTGTGAAAGAAATTGGATTTTGCAGATGTCTCAAGCCCACTGAAGCCTTCTAATGGCTGAATTAATGAAGAAACATTCGGTTGCTTTTATTAATCAAATGATGCATATAAAATGGAAGCCTCTCATGGAACATCAAGGTTTAAAGATTCAATTCATTACAATTCAGTATTATAAAAAGGATCATTATAAAACTGTTTCCTGAGTTCTGACGTTTGATTATTGGGATTTAGAGAGAAAGATCTAGATATATTTGAATTAACCATCATGTACTCAACCACTATAGATTTTTTTTTGAAGTTAAACTATTGTGCAAATTCGAGGACATTATTTTAACTTATAAATAAATTGTTTTCGAGAATTTAATTTTCAACATATTCAGAGACAATATATATTTAGTTGACACTTTTTCCATAGATATTAATTTTGTATTTTTCATTCAAAATTATTTCATAAAAAGAACATTATTCATTCAAGAACAATAATAGTAGTAAAATTAAGAGCTTTTAAATGAGTAGGTTGAGGAAGATAATTTGCCGTTTTCACTTTCACATTTTTCTCATTTGTAGATCGAATATGCGACAAAATACTTACCTAAAAATTGTGATAGTGAAGTAACATATATAAGTGTATTAATCTTACACTCTGCTAATTATTTTTAAGGATTATTACGTGTTCCTGTTACTTATTAATAATGAGCATGCGAACATTATTGATTTATGATTTCGCTTGCACAAAATATTTACTTAAATTGATAAAAATCTATTTTCAATATATAAAGCAATGGTTAGGATACAAAAAATATAGTAATTATATTGTATAAAGAATTCAAGTAAGTGTTTTATTATTATTTTTTTAATTCACATGATTCCCATTCCAGAATCATTTGTCTTGCATTTAAGATTCCTATTTTCATTATGCGTGGTAATTTATCAACAGAAAGTGACTATACTAAAAATTAGTCCCAAAGTAAAACACAAATTAACATTTAAATTTAAGAACTGAGGGAAGTCCAGTAAGAAAATTTGAGCGACAACATTTTTCAATTGAGCTAAATTTAAATCTTAAGCATTTATAACATTTTTTCTATATAATTTTGAATTTAAATGTACATTCAACTATTAGAGCTAGGGTCTTCCTGGAAATTATAATTTGTACTCAATCTTCATACATTTGCGTAAAACAAACTTACAAGCAATCAATGAATTTCAAAATGCAACCAATGATAAGTGCCTAATTTTTTATTCTAATTCAAAGTGTATTCATCAGCATAGCTGGCAATCTTGTACTCGAAATTTCCACTGAAATATTCCAACAATATTCCAATGCATTACAATATTCTTTATTGAGCCTTAATAAATTCAAATAATACGCTGTAGATCATGATGGAATCCATTTATCAAATTGAGCTTTAATTTATTTCCTGTTCATTTTACTTATCAGTTTCAAATATTTGTTTTGCATTATTTAATAAAAATCATATATATATATATATATATATATATATATATAATTTAATTGTGGTATTAGTGTTGTGTCTCTCCCAGAAGTACATTCGACAGGAACGAAGGCATAATATGCACGACTTGTTATTCCGACAGAACAGATTTAGGTAGACTGTAAGAAAAATTTGCTCATACTGAGAAAATAACAACTTTTTCTTGTTATTATAAAAATTGCGTTCAAGGGAATCAGTGTATCAGAAGATTACAGCATTAATTTAGATGCAATAATCCCTTTCACTAAAACAATGATTACATAGTAATATATTTTATTTTCAAAATGCAATGAGATATTTTATTAGACATGTGAAATAAGTCACTCATTTTCATTTCTTATTATTTTTTCTTTATCTCATTACATATTTTTTCAATTTCAACAATGAAACATTTTGAGTATCATTTTTTAATCATATAATTTTGCAAAGAAGAGTAAAATTAGAATATTTAGTTTACAGTAATACAACTTTTTGACATTAAGCTTTATAAAGTTGATTCTAAACACAAAATGTGTGAATCTGAAATTAAAATTTAAATTATTAATTTGAAATTTTTAATATGGACAGATTTGTAACTAAATAATTTTCATTATTGTACATAAGCAATAATAAAAAAAATTCAAATTGTATGTAAAAATGCTTAAAATAATAATTGTTGCCTATTAATGATAAGCATTTTAATATTGCTTTTCCTGTATATAAAATATTGAGTTATTGAAAACAATAACTCAAAATGGATGAAATGTAAAATCTATATTTCTGATAAATTTAAAGAAAATTTTAAATTTTGTATATAAAGATACAATTATAAAGTTTAAAAATTCTTTATAATTAAAGTATTTAAAATTTTAAGATCTCAATTTTTAACTTAATATTTTGAGAGAGGGCATTAAATCATTACAATTACAAAATCTATACATTCGAAAGTAACTGAGTCCTGGGCTCCTATTTTGTTGGCATAAATTCAATTGCATAAATTCAATAAATCATAAATTCAAAAAAAATTCTAAATATGTTTGAAATAGTTCTATAAATTAGTGTAATTTTTGTAACTATTAAATGATATAATATGAATTTTTCCAGAATTTTTATATCGTCATAGAAAGTATAAATATGAATGATATTGCGAATTTCACTGTACAAGATCTTTTTTAATTTAAATTATTTTTCTATGTCTTAAATTTATGAATGGTGCAAATTAATATGCAATAAATATTTTTACGAGATGTGATTTGAAAATAATAATTATGTGTATGTGTGTGTCGATTACTACATTAATAATAAATTGTAAAAGGCTTTAATTTAATAAACAAAACATTAATCAGAAATTAGATAAATGAATATACAAAATGTGATTGTTATTGATTTTTTCACAAAATTATTTACGTTAAAAGTCAAAAAAAAAAAAAAAGAAAGAAAGAAAAAACTATAGAAAAAATATGTATGTATAAAGATACTCGAAATAAAAATATCACATTAATTAATAAGTATTTGAAAGAAAATTAGGAACAATTTAGATACTTTATAATTTAAAAAATCACAGTTTTTATAAAAAAAAACATTTTTATTAAACATTTTGCTTACAAAATTTTGTCATAAATTCCATAGCACAATTTTTTACTTCTCTAAATAAATATTAATTTACAAAGATTTAAATATTTTAACTTTTACAATTAGTTCACTATAGAATAAAATATATTCTTATAAAAGTCTCTGGATCTGTGATGTCATACGTCCACCTACTCTATATAGTGCGTGGTCAGCTTATTTGACTACGGATAGGAAGGACATGGGTTTGAATGCCGGCTCCGGTGTGAATGTACTTTCTCTTTCTTTATCTGTATTTCTGGTCCTTTTCTGAGATTGTGTATGGATGTGGCCCAGCCTAAAAATGGGTTTGTGGTGGTATGACGTGGGTAATGCTACTTGCCACCATGACTTGGTTCACAGGTGCCCACTGGGTAACGATAAATGAGCAGCAGTTTCCGGTCTTGTTGTAGAGAAGAGGTTAATCACCCACCATTATTAAAAAAATGATATCATTCTGACTTAAAGTAATTAAATTACTGAATGACATTTAAGAGAAAGTGATGATCAATTATTATATATCCATTTCTTTAAATTACGAGATACATAATTAAAAACTTTACAAGATCAGAAATTATTGACTGGTTTTAAATTTTTCACACTTGATGTAGTTTTTAAAAATTATAAATCAAAAAATATGAAAATGATTTATCTTTGATCTTCTATATGATGGTGGTTCAGTTACAATCAGGGCAAAAGGCAGATGAAAAATAAATTTGATTAGCACATATAAAAATTAAAATAACAGAGTAGAGTATTCTTAAAATTTTTATTGCTTGACAAATTTTTACCCGGCGTAAGCCACTACTATTGCATAAACTGTATGTAAAACCTATTATTTACATGATATCATATACTTAATTATCAACTTCTATCATAAGAATTGATGATTGTTCCCATATACTTGATTTCAATTCAAACTCTTATAAATTGACAGTTCTTAAATACTAATGTACTTTTGCTATCTTTAAAACATTTCAGAGTGAATTTAAGCGATTGCTTTCTTGATCACCTGTACTTGCAATTCAATGTAACCTAAACATTTTTGTACTATAAATACTTATATTTTCATAATCAGAGAATCCTTAGAACAGTCCATTTCTTTGTGTGTTAAATATTTTCCAAAACAATATACTGAATAACACGTATCCATTTACTTTCGTTGTACTTAAGACATTAATTTATATGCAAGTATTTTACTTGATCACAAAAAATTACTAATTAAATTGATATTCATTTATTGTTTTTTCAGATATTTATAGGAAATTTGAAGATAATTTGTTATGATGCACTCTAGTTTTATCAACAATAAATAATTAATACAAAATAAACGATATTTAATTTCTTAAGCAGTTTTCTATTGACAATAGTTCCTGCTGTGATTGTCAGAAGCAAAGCAAATGTGACTGTTTATGTCACAAAAACATTAGTCTATTTATCAAACAAAGTCTCTTTATAAAACAAGTAAAGACTATCTATTAAGCAAAAAGTAAAGAGCAAAAAGATGCTATATGTTTGACATCATTAATAAAAACTGCGATTTTTACTCCCTGGAGCAAATTTACAAAAATAATCTATTTACAAAAACCAATATAACACGGTTGGTATGATGGTTAATACATAGTATGCCTACCGGAGGATGCAATACACGCCGTACAACGCCTAGGCATGCTGAATATCAATTTATCGATCTGATCTTGGGGAATATTACACCATTGATCAAGCAATGCTCTCAGAAGTTCCGGTAGACATGTGAGAGAAGGTTGAAAAAGAACAATTCGTAGGCCAAGCATGTCTTACACATGCTTTATTGGATTCAATTCCGTTGAGTATGCTGGCCAGTCCATTCGGGTGCTATCCTTTGATTGAAGGCGTTTGATTACAATGTTTGCACGGTGAGGATGAGCGTTGTCATCCATAAACAGATATTCTGCACCCATGGCGTCCAGAAGTAAACGTACATAGTATTCAAGAATGACATTTTGATAGAGGTGGCCTGTCGTGATTACATTTTGAAGAAGCAGGTTAGTTCTGGAACCCAGAATAATTCTTCCCCAAATGAGCAATGCTGTAAGACCGAAATGATATCACTCAATAGTATTCTCTTGGTGGTAACGTATACCTGGCCCTCTCCCTAACATATTCCGGCGAGAATTAGACTGAAAACTGAACCTGGACTCGTCGGAAAACATCACTCAAAACCACTGTTTTCGTGTCCACAATGTATGCTCTCTACTTCATGACTAACCGCAGGCGACAGTGAAATGCGGTAAGTGGAACACATCGGACTGGTCTACGAGCATATAGACCAATGAGCCCTAAGCGTTTGTACACGGACTGCCTTGAAACTGTCGTACTTCTAGGTGAATATAGTTGACGAAACGAGATAGGTCTGATGATGTGCTCTGTTTGTTTCTTTGGCAATAACTACCAAATACAGGTCCTCATTCTCAAAACTTTTGTAACTCGACGGGATGCGACCTGTGCTGTAAAGTCTATTCACATTACCATCATCTTGGAACCGTTGCCAAATCCTGGAGATTATATTCTATGAGATTTCAAGTTCTTCGCATACTTCCACTTGGGAACGTCCACATTCCAGACAGCCGATAACTCTACCACGTAAAACATTATCCAAATGCTTTTTTCTTGTCATAACTATCGTTTATTGCACTGAAAATCTTCTAAATCGCATGTGAACTATTTTACTTCTTTGCAATCATTCCATTCCTTATATTCTCCTCTCTTATATACTCGTCATTGTCCCGTATTATTGGCACCATGTGGTGGTTTCTGATAATTTGCATATTATTCTTCAATAATTGTGTGTGATAATTCTACTTGTGAAATTTTAAATTAGAGTTCAATTTCTGTATGATTCCTTAATTTATGGACATGAGTGTTAATTTGAAATTGAGAATATAAAATTTTAAATAAATTTTCAGTAGCTCTGATTAACTAACAATCAAATTTATTTTGATGAAATCATGTGCCCGAAATATATTAAGTATAAAAAGTTAGATTGTATACAAAATCTTCAACATTATTGCTTTTTCATAAAAATAAATTCAATATTGTGATTTAATATGTATTTATTTCGTCTTCATTGAACTTTTTTAATTGTGTTTAAAATTATAGTTTAGAAGAGCAATATCCCATAAATAGTTTTCCTACAATTTTCTATGCTGTATTACATTTGATGAAAATAATTTAAATTTAATGAAATGATGTTGTTTTAATTTTTCTCATAAAAAGAAATTGGTAATTATGAAGTATAAATATATATATGTATGTGTGTATGTATCACAATCAAAGGAAAATAAGTATTTATTGTATACATAGAACATGAAAATTTTTCACCTTAGAATAAGTTAGCATTTGCTAATTTAACAACAGCTCAACAATTTCAGAAAGAAGAAAAAAACATATTTATTATTTACGCTGTCAGTTATCTGCAAACTGATTTATTGTCTTGATTTCATTATATTAAAATAAATAGGAAAAATATTTATTCCGGAAAATAAAACACAAGAAAACGAGATAATGATAAGATGAAATAATAACTTTGCAATAAGTAAAAATATTATTTCCATATTTTTGTTTCCGAGAGGAACACTAGGAATTATATACCTTTGCTACTTGCTTGCCTGTCTATTTTGATATATACATTTTGGAGGGTCTAATAATTCCAAAAAATCTTGTTTAACATAATCTTCGTTCTTACATTTCTTAATTACGTACAAATGACAAGTTCGACACTTGAGCTCTTCACATGCAAGAAGCAGATATTCATTTAATCCTGAAGAACTTTTAAAGTATGTAGTTAAAAATGCCAGCTTTTAAAATTAATAGTTACTCTAATTTAAATTGAAAAGTACTATTGATTTAAAAATAATAATTCTATTTTGAACTAAATGGTGTTTTAAACAATTTGAAAATTATTCCTGCCTTTGTTTCATGTTCTTTATTTCCCATTTCTCAAACAATTAGATAAACATATTTTCGTGACGAGGGAGATAATTATTTACAGTAATCAATTTTTGACTCGCAATATTTAGTTACATATCAGAATTTTTTTTTCCAAAAATATTTTGAACAGTCCTTTCATGATATATTGTATTTGTTAACATCAGAAAGATTAAATTAAACTGAAGTAATTCAAGACACAAATAGATTCTTCCAAAATTATTGAACTATTATTAATCAATGATTAGAAGTTAATTATAAATATATCCTAATCTCAAGAAATAGTTTTTAAAAAAACTGTGATATGAAACTGTCAACATTTTAAATATGTATTTGAAATTCATTTATATGAAGTAAATGAATTAAACATTTTTTTTATTTAAGCTATTTTATTTTTAATCGATATGTTTCTTTGTACATTCTTTTTACATTTATGCATTTCTGTTTATTCTATTCTCGTGAGTTCAATAATTAATCTATTCTATATTTGTATAATTCATGTTATATTCAATAAATTTTTAAATATGTGTCATATTAAGTTCAATATTTCATCTTTCAGTAGTTAATATTTATGAAGTATAAATTACTTTAAAAAAGTCTGACTTTATCTAAATTGCAAAATATGAAAGATTTTTATTTATTTTTTGTAAAACTTTGTGAAAAGTATTATGTTTTTAAGAAAATCTTTATTATTGAGAATAATATTATGATTAGTAAGAAATCTTAAATAAAATTTCCTGAAGCAAGAAAAAGGAAACTAGTAATTAAAATTGGTAAATCATTCATGTTTGTTGAAATAATAAACCTAATAATTATACACACATTGGCCAATGAATTAGAAATTCTAGATCAATATTTTATTGTTCCCCTTTTCGTATTGATAATTCTTATTTGCTGGAGCATCGAGTCTACATTCTTCTGGCGTGAATTTATGTCCAGAGAACATACACTGTCAAGACATCTTTTTATATCATATAAATTAAATTTACAAGGTATGTGCTTTCGGGTACGTCTTTCCACTATATCCCACACGTTTTCTATCGGATTGAGATTTGACGTCTAAGGTGGCCAAAGAAGATAATAGAAGTCAGTGTGTTAGTTTACGAAAAACATTTTAAGGATTCTAGCACAATGTATTGTTGCAATATCATCCACCACCGTCAGAGTAAATTTGTAAAATCTCACAGCATTTAATCTGCCAGTATTTTTAGGTGCCTTATGGCTGTTTACTTACACTCGAAGATCCACTTTTAAGTCACGAGATCAAGCCCCGTATGATGACACTCCCAACAGACCCTTGCACAACTCCAGTAAATCAAGATGTATAGCTTCAAGAGGCCCCAACCAAATTCAATGGCAATAAATCCAGTTAGATTTACTGTCTTCGAAATGGAAACTCTGATACACAAAAATTAACAACTATCCCCTTATTTAATGTTGAAAGATCTCTTGTTTATTCCATTGTACTTTCTTTAACATGAAGGGAACCCTTACATCTTATGAACATTCTAATAACGTGTAATTCACGTGATAGAAAAATTTACATATTTCATCCCTAACAAGCTTTCAAATAAAAATCAAAGATATCTAATTCATTGACAAAGGCGTATATAAGTTTAATTTAATTGTTATCCTAATAATTATGTATTACTTTTTATAATCTACAAAATGCTAAGTTCAAAAACAGCAAAACATTATTGCATATTGTAGTGAAATATAAGTAAAATATCATAATTTAAGACAAAAACTATCTATTGCTTATTTTATTTATCGATCTCTCTCTCTCTGTAATATAAAGTTACTCTTTAGATTAATCCTTTATGAGTAATTTTGTTTCCCTGAGAAATTTCTCGTAAAAAATATAATGCTTCAATTTCGAAATAACTCAAAAAGTGTTTTTTTTCCACAAATTTATCTTAAATAATCCACTAAATATGTGATTTTAAGCAAATGGAGCAATATCAATAAAATATATTGTAAAATCTAGCTAATTTTTCTAAGGATTACTCTTACAAAGTTTACACACTTCAGATAGTAATTTTGGAGTATAGAAGTTTAACAAAAGAAATTTCTTTTTGTTTATACATAATTTTATTTATTCTAAGATATATGCGAATAAAAACAGATAATATTAAGCCCTATTTTTTAAATGGTTTAGAAGACACGTCACATGAATTGAAAATTTAAAAGATAGAAGGACAAATCAATTCCATACCATAATCTTAAATAATATGTATTAATATTAATGAAAATGAAAGTACTTAAAATGTTTTCTTACATGGTATGAGTTTTCCAAATGATAATTAGAATGTTTATCATAAATTCAAATTATGAACATAATATGAAATATTGCGCGGAAAACGAACTTGCATATCGTTAAGGAATATGTTGTTGTTGTTATGATGTTGTTATGACACAGGGACTGAGCGAATGAAGTCAGAAAGAACATCTTCCGCTTTTGAGTAGATTTAGAAAGAGGAAGCCAAAGAAGATCAAAACCCAGGCTCCTAACACTCAGAGAGGTATTAATTTGGAATGGGAAGATGAAGGATATTCCGACCATGACATATTTCCCGTGCCCCAGTCGCCATTAGTGAACACGACGGAACCTCGGTTTAGCCGGGATTCGAACGCACTACCTTCAGTAAAGAGAACGACGCCTTATCCAAATGGGCCCACACGGTCTGAAATAAGGAAAATAAACATATTAAATAAAATTATATATTAGCTCTTCCTTCTATACAACATATCAAAGTAAGCAAAAACCTCTCGAATAAAAAAAAATCTTTCCTCTTTTAGTTTAAAAATGAAAATAAGAAATATTTTACAGTATTTAACACTAAAAATATACAAACTACAAACTCATTTAAACAAAAGCAAATCCAAATAATATCTTGTGTCACGTACTGAAATAAAATGTTAGTTAATGTTTCAGACTTGCTAAAAACAAAAGAGATATATAATGTATAAAACGCTCCTTTAAATAAAAAGCCATTAAATAAATATTGAAATATGCATTGGAATCATTTCATTAATACGATTAAAAAGACTAAAATATAATTGAATAAAAAATGATAAATTTGTATAAAACAAACAAACCATATACATGAATAACCTTATACATATAAAGTGTAAAAATTGTGGGAGAACTATCCACTTCCTTAAAAACTTTAACATATAAACTTTACATAGAATAGAGTCTAGATACAAATCAACAGAATCAAGGATAAGACAAATTTATTCTGTTAAAATGTTAATTTTTTTAATCATTACTTATAAATCAACGAATTTTAATGATTTAATTTCATTAAATAATTTGTTATATTTTTTTGTTTCATGTAATTAGATAATTTTATAGCATAAAACACGATTATATTCCCATATTTATGAGTAATGAGTGAATATATATATATACATATATATATATATATATATATATATATATACATGTGTGTGTGTGTGTGTGTATCCACATACATATATATATACACATCCACACATATATTTTAATTGTTAGGCAACAGTTAAAATCTAATACACATTTCAATTGTTGCATGCATGATCGATTGAAAAATTTGATTGTTTTAATATCAAATTAAATGCAAACAATGTCAATTTTCATTTCAATAGGGAAAAATAAACAACAATGTACTTATATTAACTGCAACAGAGCTTTTGCTCATTTCCAGTGAAACTCTTACATGTGAAACTGCGAAACTCTCTTTCTTTAGTAAAGTGCGCTTTATAAATCTGTATCTTTGATATTTATTGTTACTATGGGTAACGTTATCAGTCGTTTAGTTGAGACTGTGTTAGATTATTTGTATGATATCATATTTGAAGTTCCTCCTCTGGAGTATGGCCGTGATTTAGTTAATGTTCCAAATTTTTCTACTACCGAGTCTGAATATGAAGACTCAGATCCTAGCGATCATCAATTTGGCAATATTAATGACCCCTGGATCCGATATTTGGATGCTTTACTAAACATAGGTGCAATGGGTGAGAATCAGACGCTTTATCTGGAAAACCCATCCAGAGATGCTGAGATCGCCAATGCACCTGTGTTAGACCCTGAAATCCGGCCATCTCCAGTTCCCGACGTAGATGAAGAAAATGCAATGGCCCAACCTGTGCTGGATCTTCCAACTTATCCTATAGTTGTAAACCACCCTTATACTTGGAAAGAGAGGGTCGGGCGGTTTTTCCGCCGTTACTTTTGTTGTTGCTGTAGTTAAATGAGCCTTATTGCGCGTAGTGGATATAAAGGTTGCATGCTAAGATCTTTCAACTTTGAGTTTTGAATGTTGACAACTTGTTGTAATTAAGTTAATCAATTGCAAAAAAAAAAGAAAGAAAAAAAATAGAAAGAAAAGAAAAAAAGAAACACTTGACTAAACATATCAAATATATTTCCGGAGATCCAGCTTATTAAAATAATATATTCTTACGTTTATTTTTAATAAAGCCTGTTAAAGGTTCTAATGTAAAATGTCTCAGCACTTTATTTGCCAGACGATTTCTAATATTCTTCAACAATTTTTCTCATAATTGAAAACAATTTATCACAACAGTATTGGTCGCCATAATAGTTACCCCAACAACGTCAAAGTGCATCAACAACTAAGAATTGGAGAAAGAATAAGATTTTGTCGTTAGTAAATAATCATATCTTCATGCCATGTCCAAATCTTTCAATATGTTGATTTTGTTTTTCACTGGAAATATAGTGGAATAAATCGTAGAATTGCATTTTTAAAATCTCGAAAGCTTACTTCACTGGAGCGTCTTTAAATAGAGAACAAAATTTCAAATTTTCAGAGCTTTTAAATTTTCAAGAACTTCATGCAATGTCGTGACTGGTTACAATGCCTAATGCAATCTTGCCAAAATTATCAGAAATTCAACTCATTAAAACTGTGCTAGTAGACCTCTTCAAAGTTTCACTAAAAGAATGATTTAAGCCTTTTGCAACAAGAAACTTAAGTAATAAGTTGGAAGCAATTTTCCCTAAAATTCTCAGATATTGAACTCATAAAAACTCTGCTACTGGACCTCTTCAAAGTTTCACTAAAACAATGATTTTGGTCATTTGCAAAGAGAAACTCAAGCAATAAAATGGAAGCAATTTTCCGTAAAATTCTCAGATATGCAAATCATAAAAACTCTGCTACTAGACCGCTTCAAAGTTTCACTAAAAGAATGATTTGGGCCAAAGAATGATATGGGCCAGGAACTGGAAACCGATCAATGAACTTTAAAAATCAAGTAAAGCAAGTTTAAAAAAGGTTATAAATAATAAAATAAATTGCTCACATATTGTAATTAAAAATGGTTAAAAATAAATAATTAAAAAACATATATTATTAGTTTTACTTATATGGTAAATAATTTATATAGATGAAATATAGCTCTAAGTATATATAGACATTTTTCTTAGTTTAAAATAATTAGTAAATATAGATTCACATTTAAGTAAATTTGCTGTAAAATAAATATAAAATTTCTATGGAAACAGAATCAAAGATTTCTTTTTACAATTTACCAATGCTTTTATCTTCTGGTAGTAATTCATTAATTAGTTTAATAGTGAGAAGCAAAAAAAAATGTTATTTGTTGACAGCAAATTTTAGTGTGAATTAACTAACTATACATTCATTAAAAATTTAAGCTCTTCCACTGGAAAATTAGATGAAAATATGCTCAAACATTTAGAAAAAATCTATACATTTTTAATTTATTTTAAAATTAAAGATTAAACAGTATATATTGTTTATTGCACTGATTATATCAAAAATCACAAAAATACATACATACATACATATATATATATATATATATATATATATATATATATATATATTGTTTAATAAAATAAATATCACAAATAATTTCTATTGTTTTTAATGAAATATTTTGTAACTCACAGTTATAAATTAAATTTTTTAAAAAAATGACATTTTTTATTAAATTTTAATATGTTAACAAATAAAGTTGTATTTTAGTTAAAAATATATAAATTGCAAGAAATATTACATATAATACAAGATTAGGTGAAAGCATGATTAAAAAATATTTTACTGAATAATAATTTATACCAATAATTTTTATTAAATACTATTTGATTAGAGAGTAAAACATTGCTTACAAGAGTGAAATAAGGTGCATTTATTGAAAAACCACAGAAGGATCACCCAAGTCTTAGTTGTCTCGTAAGAAGATTGAAATTGCCAATAGCATTTATACTTTTTTTATTTATTTTGCAATTTTACTTGGTTTTGATTAAAAAAATAAAAAGGAAAATATGTTGTTTTTTTCTCTCCAACACTTGATATTTTCTTCCTTTATAATTATTCAGAACAAAGTTTATGACGACAGCAGATTTGAATATAATATTTTAAAAAATTTTGATAAACGTATTCAGGAATCGCAAATAATTAGTATCTCTCTTCTGTCAGAAAAAGTTTTAACTAGCAAAATTCATTAAGGCTTCTAAAACAACAATTATCTTATGAAAAAATGGATATCCCCTAATATATGACTATTAAATAAATATTATTGGTAATTGCTTTTGGAATATTACACGTTTTTCATATCGTATTTAAATGAGAAATTTGACCACGGTATCTTCAAATTCATAGTTTTGAAATTTTTGTTAACATGGTCTGATTTTAAAAAACGCTCAGAAATAAATAAGTCTAATTTAAGCAAAAATTGAAAAAAAATTTATTTTTATAAAAAGAAAGTAGTATAAATCGTAAAGCATATATGAATGAATGGCAGTTTTATTAAGCAATTTTATGGCGGATCACCGTTGCGTATTAGTAGGACATTGCTCTTCGAAAAATAAGGGGTGGGTTCGTATGCTGAACAAGGGATTGAACAAGGGAAGATAGTTATTGCGCATCCCTCATCTTCTTCATGGACCTCTGTTAGGGTGAGGGTGCTTGGGATTTTTCAAGCCCCCTATATTGAGGTACGTAAATAATATTCCTAAGGTATGAAAAGTTTTCCCATTTGGAATATTAAGTAATATGGCAAAAGTGCCTTCATTAATCTTATCCAGAAATTTATATGAAAATGTCACTTTTGAACTTTCATATTTTATGTAAATTAAACTTTATTTTAAATACAAATCCAAATCTGTATCATCATTTCATTCATAATGATTAATCATAAGCTGTATAATAATCATATTTAATATTACCATTTCATTATGACAATGACTAAGCATTTGGACGAAGTCTTCGAATCAAAACGTCGTAGCCTTGAATATGCCTAATTTCATTTTAATTGCTAACAAGTATAATAAATATGATTTTTAAATTTATTCATTAAAACAAGAATGATGACTGAAATTATAATGCGATTTTCATACAAAAACGAATTTTAACGACAGAATGTTAAATTATTCAACAAATCTATTAATTAAGATTCTTTATACTTTTTCCAAAGACCCTCAAGACCTACATGACCTGGGATCCAGCAGAAAATGATGTCATAACCCTTGCTAGCAAGGGAATCCAATGCTCCGAAAATCTTGGACACAACTGGATGACAATTATTATAGTTTTCCAACGCTTCTAAAACACTTAAACTGTCAGTATACATGCAGATTTTATGAAACTGCTCTGTATTCACTAGCTGATGGGCTTGATAGATAGCCGTTGCTTCAGCGGTAAAGACGGAGCAGGACGACTGGAGGCTGTAACCATGACTGGTATCAGCATAAAATATGCCACAGCCAACATGTCCTGCAGTTTTTGAACCATCCGTGAATACAGACGTGTATGTTGAATACTGATAGCGATGAGATAGATAAAGCTGTTGAAAAACCGTTGAGGTTGTGTCCGATTTTGTATATTGAGCAAATGGATTAATAATAGTTATCTGTGGATCAAACCAGGGTGGATGTGATTGTAAGTCCGTTTTAATAAAACGGACATCATATAGGTCTGTCAAATGGCAGTGATCTTTAGTTCGAGTAAGAAAAGGTTGGATGCTGTATGGTCGAGCATCATATAGTCTCTCTAATGCAGGAGAAATGGCCAAGGAACATAAAGGATGTTGACGGTCAGACATGATCTTTGCGTAATAATTGAGAGACAGCTGCATCCATCTCAGGTCTAAAGGCAATTGTTGGCAAATCGGATAGAGACTCTGAACGGGTGATGTGCGGAATGCACCTGAACATATCCTCAAAGAACAGTGACGCACAGTGTCCAGTCTGCGTAAAACAGAAGACCTAGCAGATCCATATACTACACATCCGAAGTCAATGCGAGATAAAATAAGTGCTTGATAGATCCGAAGTAGTGACGTGCGATCCGCACCCCAAGATGTATTAGATAGCACTTTGAGGATATTAAGCGATCGCTCGCACTTCTTCCGCAGATGTAATATATGCGGAAGAAAGGTTAACTTTCGGTCAAATGTAACACCAAGAAATTTAATCTCTTTGACTACAGGTATTTGTGTGTTTTTCAGTTGGATAACAGGATCGCTGTGAAAGCTGGTCTTTTTGCAGAAATGGACACAACAGCTCTTGCTGGGAGATAATGTAAAGCCATTCTCTGCACACCATGCAGCTATTTTATTAACAGATGTTTGTAGTTGTCTCTCAATTAAACGCATGTTCGATCCCTGGCAAGATATTTGCAGGTCATCTACATACATTGTGCCATGAGCTGAAGATGATAGAAGATGAAGTATGGAACTGATGTATAAATTAAAAATAGTGACGCTTAAAATGGAGCCTTGGGGTACACCCTCGGCTTGTATAAAAGTATTGGAAGTACATGTTCCAATACGTACGTTAAAAGTGCGGCAGCGAAGAAATTTTTTTAGGAATATCGGGAGATTACCCCTAAAGCCAAAATCATATAATAAACGGAGAATTCCATGTCGCCACGTACAGTCATATGCCTTCTCGATGTCGAAGAAGATGGTTTGTTTGTTGGTTGGTTGGGTTTTGTGGCGCAAGGTCCAAAAGAGGACAAGCTGCGCCAAAAATTAAGCTTTAAAGAAAATATATAAGTTTTAAAGAAAACCCAAACTCAACATTAAAAATTTAAAACACAAAAATAAATGCATAAATTTTCATTAAAATCTGGGAAAATATAAGTAAATAAGAGTAAAATGAACATTAATACAATTTAAATAAAAGTAAGGAAACCAATTTCCCTTAAAAAGGCAAAAAGGTTTCGGTGGGGTGATTCCCCCACTAAATCATACAGAGTTAAAAGGTCAGTTGTAAAATATTTAAAAATTTAAACGTTAAAATCAGGACATGATATTAAAATATGATAAACAGTATAAGGTACATCACACGTTTCACACCATGGATTAAGTTCACTTAAAAACAAATGTCTGTATGTGAAACGTGTGTGTCCGATACGAAGGCGAGTTAATCTAACATTTGCTCTTCGTATCGGTAAAACTGATGATGGGATGACGTATGGAAAAATGGCACACAGTTTGTTTGTGACCTGCATACTCCATGACTCCTGCCAGAGAGAATTTACGAATCTTTTTACAGCCCTTCTCACGTCGAAAAGAGGGATAGATGAATGGAGTGAGGACGATGCAGCTTTAGCAGCTGCATCTGCCTTTTCATTTCCTTCTAGACCTACATGACCTGGGATCCAACAAAAAATAATGTCATAACCCTTGCCAGCAAGGGAATCTAATGCTCCGAAAATCTTGGACACAACAGGATAACAATAATTTGAATTTTTCAACACTTCTAGTACACACAAACTGTCAGTATACACGCAAGTTTTATTATAATTTCCTGTATTCACTAGCTGAAGAGCTTGTTGAATGGTTGTAGCTTCAGCTGTAAAGATGGAGAAGGACGTATGTATCAAAGGACGTACCATCCGTGAATACAGGCGTGTATGATGAATACTGACAGCGATGTGATAGAAAAATCTGTTGAAAAATAGTTGAGGTTGTGTCCAATTTTCTAAATTGAGCAAAAGTATTGATGATATTAATCTGTGGATCACCCAAGGTGGATGTGAATATAAGTCTGTTTTGATAAAACGGTCATCATATAGGTCTGTCAAATGGAGTTCATCTTTAGTTCCAGTGAGAAAGGGTTGGATGCTATAAGGTCGAGCATCATATAATTTCTTTAATGCAGGAGAAATGACCAAGGAACATATAGGATGTTGTCGGTCAGACATGACCTTTGCGTAATAATTGAGAGACAGCTGCATCCGTCTCAGGTCTAAAGGCAATTTTTGGCATATCGCATAGACTTTGGACGGGTGATGTGCGGAATGCACCTGAACATATTCTCAAAGCAGAGTGATGCACAGTATCCAATCTGCGTAAAACTGAAGACCTTGCAGATCCATAGACAACACATTCGTAGTCAATACGTGACAAAATTATTGATTGATAGACACGAAGCAGTGACATGTGATCAGCACCCCAAGATGTATTTGATAATACCTTGATATATATTAAGCGATGGCTCACACTTCTTCCGCAGATGTAAAACATGCGGAAGAAAGGTCAATTTTTGATCAAGTATCACTCCAAGAAATTTGATCTCGTTGACCACGGGTATTGTTGTGTTGTTCAGATGAATAACAGGATCGCTGTGAAGGCTGGTCTTCTTGCAGAAATGGACACAACAGCTCTTCGCTAGGAGATAATGTAAAGCCATTCTCTGCACACCATGCAGCTATTTTATTAACAGATGTTTGTGGTTGCCTCTCAATTAATCGCATGTTTGATCCTTGGCAAGATATTTGCAGGTCATCTACATACATTGTGCCATAAACAGAAGGTGATAAAAGATGAAGAATATGACTGATGAATAAATTAAAAATTGTTGGGCTTAAAATAGAGCTTTGGGGAACACCCTCGGCTTGAATAAAAGTATTGGACAAAAGATCACCAATACGAACTTTAAAAACACGGGAGCGTAAAAAATTTTGCAGGAATATCGACAATTACCCCTGAACCCAAAATGATATAACGCACGGAGAATTCCATATCGCCACGTACGGTCGTAGGCCTTCTCTATGTCAAAGAAAATGGATACCAGATGATTCTTCGCACAAAAGCGTTGCGAATCTGGGTCTCCAAATAAGTTATATTATCCAGAGTGGATCTTCCTTTACGAAAGATACTCTGATTAATATATATACATTTATTTTTTTCTAAGACATATACGAGTCGGTTATTAACCATACGTTCAAGAGTCTTACATAAGCAGTTAGTCAGAGCTATTGGTCGATAATATGAAGGTTTCGAAGGATCCTTACCAGGCTTCAGAATTGGAATAACTATTGCTTCATTCCACATGGATGGAAGTTTATTTTCAGTCCAGATTATATTGAACAAATACAATAAGTTCGATAGGGAATCTGGACCTAAATGTTGAAGCATAAGATAGCTAATTCCATCAGGTCCTGGACTGGTATTATTGGCCTGCTTCAATGCTTTCTCCAATTCCTACATCCGGAATTCGCAGTTATAAGGAAAAGCTTGTCTATGGTTGAAGCGAATTGGTGTTTTTTCTGCACTACTCTTAGTCCTTAAAAACGAAGGACTGTAAGAGTCAGTGCTTGAGACACTAGCAAAAGTTTCACCAAGGACATTAGCAATATCCTTAGGAGAAGAGTGTATAGCAGCTCCGGTTTTTAAAATAGGAATTGAAAATTCTCTATAAATACCATTGGCTGCTTTTACTTTTCTCTATAACTGCTTACTGGATGTGGAAGATGTTATTGAAGAGACATAGCGAGACCAGGACTTTTTCTGACTTCGACGACGAGCTCTGCGAGCTAATGCTTTTGCTCTTTTAAAGGCAATAAGCTTCTCCGTTGTGGGGTAATGTTGTTTGTAGACTTCAGGAAAGTTTCTTGAAGAGCTACGACTGCGGGGTTATGGTCTGACATTAAAGACTTGATGTCATCAAGATGGAAACCAACCATGGCAGTTTCATGAAGCAAAGGAACTTATTATTTAATTTGAAAAACTCGTCTCCCGGAGCTGGAAGGCATATCATCTGACATCTCCTCGAACACTGGAATTTTCACTTCGATGAACAGTAGCATTGAAAAGTTGGTATGTTGCTTACTTGTGATATTCGTGGATTGATATTCTAAGCAAGAGCAGCAGCTTACATTTCTTGTTTTTGATGATTGGGATTTTTGAAATTTTTGATAATCATTTTTTGAGAACCAGTGTTTTCCAAAAATTGATATTCATAAAACACATAGAAAAAGTTTGCAGTTGGAAATCTAAGATTTTAGCTACTTCGAATACGCTAATGCATCACTTTATGTTTTTATTTCTAATGTGTCGAGAATAACGCCACGTTCCAAGTCAATTAAATGTATATAGTCTGCAGTTTTAGTAGCAATACATATTATTGCACTTTTCTGATTATTTGGTCTTGTTAAATGTTTTAAAAATAATGTTAAAAATAGGAATCTTCTTTTGTTTACAATTGACCCATTAACAGTTGTCAATGGCTTAACCAATTTGTGATTTAGTTGCATTAAAAAATGTATTAAATATTAAAGAAAATGTAATGTTATCTTATAAATGCAATACCAGCAGCATCTACCTTCTTTGTTTACATTTTTTTCATACTTCAGGGAACTTTTTAAAAAAAAAATAAAAAATTTTCAAAATGATAGTTAAAATTCAAATTTTTTTTAAAATTCGTCTGTGTATATATATAAGTATATATTGCAAATATGACACTCATATGAAAGGGTCCTCTGATAATTATCGAGAATTATCTTTGAGTAAAAATTTCCTCAATATTCTTCAA
>JAPDSC010045011.1:0-23604 GCA_026290005.1 Latrodectus geometricus
TCCAATTATTATATTTTAAATAAAATTTATATATTTTTATCCATTCAATTAATAATTTTTTCATTAGAGTACATTAATATGTCAAAATATTTTACATGATTGCTTCTGAATTTCAGATGCACGAGTGCAGAAAATTGGAAATGAATCTTTTAGCTGATTAATTCAAAATTATGTAAATCAAAGCAGCTTTTTCTTTTAGACATTGTTCCATCAAAAAACTTTTTGAATTCATTTTCGTGAATTGATTTCTCTGAACCATTCTTCCTTTTAATAATGAGGTGAGAATACAAACAGCTGCATTTCACAAAAAAATATAAATATCTTATAAATAACATTGAAAAAGAAAAATTACCTTAAAGATTCAGAATAATATTCCTATAAAAATAAATATTCTCAAATCTTCATTTTTTATTCAATCCGTGTTTCTTTCGAAAACTATTGTTATTCTCAACTATTCCATAATCTTTTGGAATACGTTTTTATATTCGCCAACTGTAGTACCAAGCCAAAACATAAAGTTGATAGCAGCGAAAATTATCACAAAATCATGCAAATGCACTCAAATCTAAAGTAATACACCCCCAGAAGCCCTAGAGCGGAGTCTTTCCAACATGCTAAAATAAAAAGATCTATTTACTCCGATACGGTTTAATACATCCTACTTATAAAAATATATTCTGCTTATAAAAATCCATCACTGAATTTTTTTGCGTCGTTGTATACAGATCATAGTAGTCATAGTTTGTGAAATATAGAGGCAAATAATTCAGTTGACGAGATCAGTCAGTTATACGACATTTCTTATTTCTGAAAATAACAACCTTTTCCAACTAAGGATAAATGACATTTATCACAAGAATTAGTCTTTTTACAGACATAAATTGTAAGCCCCATATTCTGAAATTTAGTTATCTATAATACTTTACATTTTTTACAAGAAACCAATAAATGCTAAAATGTTAAAGTCTAAATTATCTTTTAATTTGTATAATTTTTATATTATCTTTGAATTTCAGAAAATATCTATTAATCTAAAATGTGTAATTTTAAAGAAATATTTATAATTGTTGATTTAATTTACCAAAAGTTTTCTTTTTCAAATCTCACTATCGCAAAGAATATTTCACCCATTTGAATGGGTGTTCAACCAAAAATGGAATTCATGGCATCTTATATATAGGAAGATTAAGAGGGTGTTTCATTTTAGTCCCGAAAGTGAATTCCTATAGTCCAAAAGTAGAAATTAAGAAGAAGTCACTCAGATTTGGCCTGCAATCTCCAAAAAATTCATGTCACTAGGCAGACATTACGCCTATAACCTATTTTTCATATCCCAGCCATCAACACTGAATACAATGATTCTGCCGTTGAGTCAGGTATAGAAACCACTATTCTCTAGTAATGAAAATGGTGTATCTCTAAATCAAGTCACTGCAGCTTTTATCTATCAAAAACTTTCCCGAATCATATACAGCTTTTATTATTTTACTAAAATGATAATTATATTTGAAATATATTTTTTTCACCATTTGAGAGAATGTGGAATATATATGAAAAATATTTCTGTACAATTATTGTATAGAGAGAAAACTAAATAAGTTATGCAAAACCTGAAATTAAAAAAATAAATAACAAATGGAAAAAGAGAAATTTGATAATAGGGTGATTTTTTGCACATTAATGGCAGAAAATGTTTACACATACTCACACATGTATATACATAATTATTAACGTTATTAAATTATTGATATGTTGGCAGATTTTAAATTAAATAGTGTTTTATTGTGATACATTAATGTTCCTATGTAGTTTGAAAAGTGAATAACTGCTATCAAATGACCAGCAATTTTATTATTAAAATAATTCTATGTATTGAGCAACTCAACTTAACAATTTCATCTTAAATTATTTGAAGTTATCATTGATAATGTAATCTTACCACTAATTTATCCTGATAGCAATTATATGATAATTTCCAGTAATGAAGAACAGAACAATAAAGAAATCAATTAATCTCTACGTGTTCGATCTCATAGTTCCTTCTTGTAGACGTGTGAATAAGCGAGGGGAATCAATGATTAATTTCACGGAGGAAAGGATGCAGAGTTTCTAGGTTTAAGTCTGTTATATCCCCATAGTGTCCAACTGTTAACCCCTCAATGAATAAAAAAATAAATAAATGGACATTTTGGTAAACCATTTAATTCAGTGATTCTCAACCTGTGGGGCGCGCCCCCCTAGGGGGGCGCTAGCACACTAATGGGGGGGGCGAGCATATCCAAGAGAAAATGTTATTTAAAAAAATTGATTAAGTGACTGAAAGGAAAGAACACACACACACATACAAACAAAATACATTTCGACATATTTAATAATTAACTTATTAAATTAAAACAACTTACTAAATTAAAAACAAATTTAATAATTATTAGTGACTTCCTTGGGCCTGTCTTTCAGAGCAAAGTTTTTCGAAGAAGGGTTTAATATTAGAAATAGACACTCTCAGTTCTTTTTCTATATTTAGCTGAGATCTATATTTTGTCTTCAAAGAAGCCACCGTAGAAAATCCAGTTTCACAAAGGTAAGATGTTGAAAATGGTAGTAGAATGCGAAATGCCCTTGTTTTTAGTGCAGAAAACTTATCATCCACTCCTGCCCAAAATTCAAAGAGTGATTTATTACTAAATTGTCTTTTGGTTTCGCCGCTTGCCGTGAAGTCTATGAAGGTTTCTTCCCCTTCGATTGAGAGTCCTTCGGGAGTATTTTAAAATGGATCCCTCACCCTCTTGTAACTTGATATCAGTTTGTCGTCAGCAAGAAAGTACTTTTTAAAATTCTTTGCTAGCATTGCTAAATGATTTTCAATGGTTACAAAAACAACTTTTACATGTTGTTCTTCAGCCTTGTAAGTTTTAATACAATCATTCAACTTTGCAACCATTGTTAAGTTTTCTTGCTTTAAATTTCTGCTCCACAATTCCAATTTCCTACAAAAAGCATTAACTTTATTACTCGTATCTAATATGTGTGTATTTGCTCCTTGCAGTTGAAGATTCAAGTTATTTCATTTCTCGAATATGTCGATCATGTAGCTCAATTTCAACACAAATAAACTATCGCGAAAATTCTCAGCTACCGGTCTGTTTTCCTCTGCTAAGAAAACGGCGATTTCTTCTCTTAATTCATAAACACGTTGCAAAAATTTCCCTCGAGATAACCATATTGCCTCGCAATAAAATAGTAACGCTGAATGTACTGCACCCATGTCTTTACAAAGTGCAGAAAAGATTCTTAATTTCAGGGGTCTCATTTTTTTATAATTTACTACGGTTACAACCGTAGTTAACACAATATTCAAACCAGGACTCATTTCTTTGGAAGCCAAAGCTTCTCTGTGGATCATGCAATGTGTCCAGACGAACTGTGGCGATTTTTGTTTCACAAGTGCTGGAATACTTTGGAATCTTCCTGACATAGAATGAGCACCATCCGTGCATATTCCGACGCAATATTTCCATTCTATGTTTGCCTCGTTCATAAAATCATTTAAGATAGCAAATAAAGCGAGAGCTGTTGCTTTGAGTTCTATTGGTTTGCAGGAAAGTAATTCTTCTACTACTGACAAATCATAACAAAATCTAACATAGGCAATGAAATGAGCATCTTTATTACTATCTGTTGCCTCATCGAGTTGTATTGAAAATACTTTGTAACTCAACTTCGACAAAAGCTGGCACTCTACATCTTCAGCTATATCAGCAATTCGACGGGCAACAGTATCATTTGAAAGAGGTATAGACTGCATTTGTTTTGCAAAATTATCTCCAAACATAATTTCTACAATATCAATCGCGGCTGGCAAAATAAGCTCTTCACCAATGGTGTGAGGCTTTTTACATCTGGCTATTTTATATGAAACTTTGTAAGAGGCAATTCAAGATTTATCATTCACAGACAAAGTTTTTTTAAACAATAATTTTTGCTTTTCATATGATTTTAATTTTAATTCGAAGAATTCTCTGGGTTTGTTTACGTACTCACTATGAAGCGTTTCCAAATGTCGTTTAAGTTTATTAGGTTTCATGCTGTCTGCCGCCAACATTTTTGAGCAAATGATACACAGGGGCCTTTCTTCTTCATTTACTTCAGTACTAGTGAACCCAGAATTTAAGTATTCTTGAGAATATTTTATTGATTTTATTTACGGAACCACGCTCATCTGTGTACTTGTTGATGCTTGTCTATCGTCTAATGTTCGCTTACGCCCGCTTAAAAATTTATCCATGATTCTGCATAAGCTGCCGTGAATATTTAATACGGTGAATTGCAATTACACGAAAATATATATAATATACACATTCAGATTAGATTCAATAGCGATAGAAGGATCGACTCGAATGAGATTGTCTGAAATTGAAATTGGCGTCATAGAACTTTCTCCTTCTCCCTATGAGAAAACATTTGTTCACATCTGCGCAAGCTCCTAGCTTAATTTTTTGCTGACCAGACAAATTCCAGACAAATCGAAACTTCTCGCGAAATTGTGAGAATGCCCGACATAGCGGGACGCAAGAGCAATAAAAAAGCATAGGATTCCTGTTTTTTCAATGCTGAGGATCGGTGTTGCAAAATGTCAGTAAATTTCGGTATTCTTGGTAATTTGTAAAGTTTAAAATTAAGGTTGTAGTGTAGGTTTAGCGCCAAAATACTCAAAATACATTATTATTGTATATATTTTATTGTATGCGGTGGGGGGGGGGCGCGATGAAAATTATGATTGAAAATTGGGCCGTGAATACTAAAAGGTTGAGAAACACTGATTTAATTTGTTGATAGATCAGAAAATAAAATGTCACCGAATTTTTAAAATACAGTGGTGCTTCACACAACGAACTTAATTCGTTCCAGAAGCAAGTTCGTAATGCGAAAAGTTCGTTATGCGAAAAGCGTTTTCCAATATAAATACATGTTAAAAAAATAATTCGTTCTGTAGCATAAAATATGCTAAGATGACATAAAAAAAGATAAATTTTTTGTTATTATTTTTATTTAGATACATACATCTAAAAACATAATTTTTTTTTAATTTTAAGACAGACTATGTAGAGTCTACCGAATCTTGCACATTTTCATCCATTTTCTGCTTTTTGGCCGATGGTTTCATGAAAAACCTGTCCAAAGTCGTTTGTTTTTCTCTTTTCTTAAACATCTGCCGGAAATAATGGACAAGAGTATCGGAGTAAAGATCGTTGATCCTATTTGCTTCAGCTGAATCCGGATAGTGGGCATTGGTAAACTCCTGAACTGCTTTCCATTTGACCAGGATGCTCTTGATGTCAGCAGTTGGGATTAGTTGATTGTTGATCCTCGTTATCAGATGATGCTTCCCTTTGAGCATTGTCCTGTTGCAGGACCAGAAGTGCTTGGAGCTCTTCAGTTGTTAGCTCTTCTTAATGTTCCTCAATAAGATTCTCTACATCCTCTTCCTCTACCTCTAATTCCAGCCTTTGGGCCACTGTGATGATGTCCTTCACCACTTCTGTGTCATAAACAACTGCTTCTTCCTGGGTCCACGAAGGCACAAGCATCTTCCAAGCAGAAATGAGGGTCCTTTGTGACACTTCTTCCCTGGCCTTCTACATAAATCGTATTGCCCTAAAGATATCAAATTTCATCTTCCAAAGCTTTCGGATAGTCATATTGTCTCGCATTCTTCAAACACCTTATTAAAGAGGGCTCTAGTGTACAGTTTTTTAAAGTTCGCAATAACTTGCTAATCCATTGGCTGAAGAATGGATGTGGTGTTTGGTGGCAAATACTGTACCCTGATAAATGGATAATTTTCCTGCAATATTTCCTCTAGGTCTTTTGGGTGAGAAGGGGCATTGTCAAGTATCAGAAGGGCTTTGAGCGGCAGTTCTTTTTCCAGCAAGAATTTCTTCACGGCAGGAGCAAAGTTTCCAGAATCCATTGGTTGAAGATAGCTTGGGTCACCCAGACTTTTTGATTGGACTTCCAATGGACGGGCAGTTTGGACTTAATAACGTTATTTTGCTTAAAAATTCTTGGATTTTCAGAGTGATAAATCAATAGAGTTTTGATCTTGAGGTCTCCGCTGGCATTAGACGAAAACATAAGGGTAAGTCTGTCTTTCATGGCTTTGTGTCCTGGCAATTTCTTCTCCTCTTTTGTAACGAAGGTTCTGCATGGCATTCCTTTCCAAAAAAGACCCGTTTCATCGGCATTGAACAATTGTTGTGGGCAGTATCCTTCATCCTTAATGCATTTTTGTAAGTTAATAGAGAACTTTTCAGCTTCTTTCTTGTCAGCACTGCCAGCTTTACCATGCATAGTAGCGCTGTGGATTCCACACCTTTTCTTAAATCTAAAAAACCACCCCCTGCTGGCTTTAAATTCTTCTTCATTATCTTGATTACTGCTACTTCCAGGGACGTTTTTCTTTAGATCGTCATAAATTATCTTGGCTTTGTGACAGATAATATTTTGAATTGTTACGTCTCCTTTCACCTGCCTGTCTTTAATCCAAATCGCTAAGAGTTTCTCCAATTCCTCGTGGATTGAAGACCTATGTTTTTCATTAAATAGTTTTGATCGACTGCCGTGATACATGCGTAAATTAAGCGCAGTGAGTAACGACTGCAGAGCCTGCGCGGGAGGATGCAATACATCGGCAGCGATCGTGGAAGCTCGGGTGACTTCGTTGTGTGAAGCGAAGTTCGTTGTATGAATCATGAAATGAAAGAATAGGAAGTTCGCTGTGTGCAGCGTTCGTTGTGTGAGGCGTTCTTTATGCGAGGCACCACTGTATTCAAAAAAGAGCTTACCCAATTAGTAAAATAATATTATATTTTTTTATAATTTAGAAAATCCCGAAATTTTCGTCAAAGTTTTGGCAATTAATTTTTACTTAATCAGTCCATTTATTATACTTCGTAATTATGTTATAAAACTATTGCTTTACTCAAATAGTAAAGAAAAAAATATAAAAAATATAAAAAAATATATAATTATACAGTTAGAATAAGAAAACAGGGTACATTGCAAAACATGAAATATCTATAACAATATGCTAATGTGTTTTGAAAGTTTCATCTATTACTAAAAAATATTTTGATTTTCAAAAATACTTTTTTGAAAAGATAATAAGCAATTGATTTAGATTATAGCATTCCTTGAACAGGATAATATTCTTTATTGGAAATGTAAGTAATGATTATATCACTCTCACACGCATGGGCTCTTACAAGAACTAACAAAATAAAAATCAATGTTCCATGCTTTGAACTTTAAAATACAGCTTATAAGAAAATGCTTTTCAGAACTGAATTAATTACTATTTAATAATTAATTTAATATTCTTCAGCACACGTGTTGTAAAGGATTTAAGTTATTTTTGACTCAAGCAAATGTTTAAGTTAAAACGAAAATAGGAACATTCTACGTGAAATGGCACTTTTACGGATGTCTACTAAAATATTTCTGCTTTCTGTTACAATAACAGATTTATTATATTTTGTAAAATGCTTATATCAATTGATAAAGAAAAGGTAACAAATAAAGAGTATCAATTTGAAAACAACGCAATTGTTGTTGACAGCTGTTGTGCTGATTTCATTTAAATAAATAAAGTAAATTAACTTAAGAAAAGTATATTTTATTTCGGTATTTCACCTTCCAAGAAAACAATAACGTCGCAAAAGAAAACATCTCTAAAGGTTAGTTTAATCTGCGAAGTTTTATTTTGAATCGCTTTTTCTTCGATCCTTCGTTTAATCTGCTAGTAATTCGATACTTTTTTCCTCTTTATCACAATATAAATGGCAGCATTAGCGAAACGGTCAGTTCTTTTTCTGAGTAGGCAGATGAAAAAAGGAAATATAAGCGCCAAACACCGTTTTCATGTGGCTTTCGATAAAATCGCTTGCAACTTCAGTTCATGGGGAAATTTTTTTTTTCCACCAGAAATAGGATTCTCATTCTCTCCGATGACTTCAGGGATGGAGGCACCGTGGTGGGAGGGAGGTTTGCTTCTAAGGAAACAACAAATGATCAAAGTTGAGCAATTTTACGAATTCTTGTTCTGTATGATGTGTTTCAAAAAAATATTGGTTTCGAAGCAGAAAATAAAGTTTTGTATCGTCTTCCTTCGTGAAACGATTTTGATTTGGTGAAACCAAAAGTATGGGGTGGTGTTCCCCTAAATCAATATATACAATCTCTTTTTATTATTTAATAATTTTTAGAAATAACATGATTTTAAACCATTTCTCATTTTATCCAATTATTGAAATCGCTTTACGTAAAAGCATGAAAAATCAAATGAAATAAATGAATAAAATATTATATATTTTCTCAAAATGGAATGAAATGTGGGATACATTATTATTGAATTATTATTCATTTATTAGCATTTAATGTTGTGGTATTTTAAATTATTATATATATAATAAAACCTTTATAATATATTTTATATGTTATTTTTTATAGTAAAATACTTCTTATTTTTAGGTCATTAGTTTTAAAACAATCAGCATTATATATTAATAAAACCTGAAAATGAGATAAAAGAAAATAAGTAACTGTAATATTTTTACAAATGCTGTGAGCTTTGATAACTAGACGCTCAGAAACTCTCTTACATGGAAACTATGCTACCAGTCATTTTATAATTTGAAAAGACTGGTCAATACAATAATATTTGAATTATTTTCAGAAGAACATTGATTTTTCTATAACTCAATATGCTGTTTTAGTTCATTACCATTTTATTAACATAATATTTATATGCTCATGGAAAGTGAAATGTGCAGTGGCAACGTCTTTTACTGCATCCAAATCATGAAAAGGAATCAATATAGATATATAGAACTCCAAATATTACATCGTTATGCAATCGCATCAAGTAGACTGATAAATTAGATTTCAATCAAACCATAATTATGATTCATTTTGTAGAATGATTTTGGATATTACTATCCCATAGCTTATTGTGCATTTCATAGAATCTACTGGATTTGAAATCATTCTATATGTCTCACATCTGTCATTAGTGTTAAAAAAGAAATTTTGTGAACCTAATGTATTTTTTTCAACTTCTCTATTTTTGAGGGGATTTGGATGTCTGTGATTCTATTTGACCAACGGTAGTTAGAACCATTATTTTAAAGAAACTAGTTACAAAATGTATTTGCTTCATAATTGTGTCTATTTTTGTCAGGGTTCGTTGTTTTTAATTCTACGTTGCTCGAAGTGTTTTACCCACAAAGTAACGTTCTACTTAGAAGGATAAAAAGCAACTATTTTTATAAAATTATTTAGCAACTTCAGTGTGTAGTGAGGCGTCCTTTAATATCTACCGAGTAATTACCTTTTCTGAGGACTTTTCATAGAGGATGAGCTGTATTTCCAATTACAAGGGAGGAAAATTAGAGAACTCACAATCACCAGCCCAAGTGAGCGGGCATGCAGAAGTCAAAAACGCATCATCTCTCTTTGTTGTTCTATAACAGAAAGGTGACATCGAGCTCATCACATTCTCCCTGAGAAGCCCCGTTAATCAAATCGAACTAATTTATAAATATATTTACTTATGTGATAAGTTTTGTGTGCTTATAATCCTATGATCACCGAAGAAGTGCAAGTCATTATTGATTTGAAATAACTAGCTATTTTTATAAAATATAATTTAAGCATAAAAAAATATTATATTTTTTAGTATTATATTTTTTGTAGCTTTCTTTCAGTCAAGTAACACAATAATGATATTTTAGATTTATATTTTAAATGTCATCATATCTGCGACATCAAACATTGTAAGATTCTCTTCTAGAGTTTAATACATTGTTTTCTTACATCTTAGGAATATAATTTTATCAAGACACATAGTAAATTAACTGATAAATTTTTTAATTCTAATCTTAAATACTTACATAATAAAATTTCAATTACTTAAATAGTATGGGGTTTGGGCTTTTGAATGAACACATAATTCCGACTCTGAATTACATTTTGTCATAAACATACATAATTTCAATGAATTAAAGTTATAAGATATGAATGGAATTACACCCTTAAATTAAAATAAAATAAGATAATTCTTAATTAATAATTATAATATAATGTGAAAATTTATGATGACAAAGTGAAATTGAATTGATGAAACAATCAGCAGATATAAAGAAACATACAGTGAAGCAGCAGCTTTGATATTTATATATGAATTTCGTTTAAAACATTAAAAATAGAGAAAAAAGACAAAATTGGATGGAAGTTGATAGGAATACTTCAAAATAAAATCAATGAAATTGATTCTCCTGAATCAAATCAAAGTAATTGAGTATTTTTAAGAAATATATAAGAAACTATATTATAAATAACTAAAGGATAATGATGGTCAATAAGGTTTGAATCTTGAAAAACTGTTCCGGTAAAAAAATTCGATAATCAAGGTTTTCTAAATGAAATGCACTCAAAGACAGAAAAGGTTAAAAAAGAACCATTTATAAAATGAGTTATTTTACAGAGTTCCCACAAAAATGTAAAGAATATAATACTTAAGAAAATAGAAATCGAAATACATGAAGAAATTAAAATTAAATCATAGAAATATTTCTAGTTTCCAGTTTAAGCATACATAGATTAGGGTTAAAAAGAATGTTATTTAAGACTATTAAATATAAAAAAAAATGTGATTTCAGATCACTTGGGAGGTAAGATTTGAGAAATCATTTCACACAAAAATGTCCGATAAAATATGTGCTTTTTAAGCGATGTACTTTTGAAAGTGAAAAAAAACATTAATTTCTAAAAGAATTTTTGGGTTTGTATAATCAGAAAGAAAATCTGATATTTGCTTTAAAATATTCTTTTTAAAATATTTAACAATATCTGGTATCTGATAAAAATTTGTATTATAAAAAAAATAATTTAATGTAATTTTTTTATGTAAAATGCTAACTTTAAAAAAATAATTTTTGTTGCATAATGTTAGATCCTTTAATTAATAATTAGTAATTTAAGAATAAAAAAGTAATAAAACCACATAGAGTGATTAAATATGAGATTGACTCTGAAAACTTATTAGCAATAATGAAATAATGCATTTAAGTTTTCTAGAAATAAAAGTGATGCCCACAAAATGAAATCTAAAAAAATAAAGCTTTAAAGACTAAATTCATTTTTATAAGCATTGATGTATGAAAAAGCTCGTTAAAGCCATTGTAAATTGGTAAAATGGATTTAACAAGCTTTCAAGCCATTTTGGGCTTGTAGAAGTTCCAGTGTTGCGTGTGTTCTTTTATATAATTAATTTGAGATTTCTTACAAATAATAATGTTTATTTTCCAGAGAATAATTGTAGAACTACATTTTAGAACATCGTCTTACAAAATCGTCTGATTACAAAGCTCGTTCAACTAGCACGAGACTAGACGAATTACGAAGAATTAATCTTCTGTTATATGCCAACTGGAGGGAAATAAAGAGCCACCGAGTGCACACACTCGATGGCATCATTACAATAGTGTAACATCACTACAGAATATCCCCCCAGTGACAAAGTCACGATACCTATGACAAAATTCCATTAAGTTTTCTGGAAAACATAGAAAAATGCAATTTTTCAAGAAAATACAAATATATATACAAAGAGAAAATATATGCACAAGTCTGCATTCTATTTTTAAAAAAAATGAAAAAGTTTTATATATAGACACTGTGAATTCAAATTTTCATTAGATTATTACTTTCTTACATATTCTTGTATTAAATGTTTTGGAAATCGCACACGTCTTCCAGATCTGGTAGTGATAGATTTTGGTTCCTAATTTTGTGAAGGCAATGAATTGACTATTATGTTTTTAGAATTTGGAATTGGCATGGGATCAGGTTTAATCTCATTAGAAATTTTAGAAGCAGGTTTTATGCGATCAATCGAAACAGTAGTTTTCTTATTATTGAGACCAATTACAAATGTTTTCTCTAAACGCTCTAATACCAGGTGTGGTCCAGTGTAAGGTGGAGTCAAAGGAGGACGAACCTTGTCTACTCGTAAAAATATGTGAGAGCATGTTTTTAAATTTGGATTTACAAAACATTTTGGACTTCCATGCGTTGTAGTGGCTGTAGGACTTATTTTACGCATCGTTGATATTAAATTAGTTACATAATTTTCATCTATTGGAATTTTTAAAGAATTTTCATTGAAAATATCCGATGGTAGACGTAAAGTTGTTCCATAGACAAGTTCTGCGCTTGTAGCATTTATATCTTCTTTCAACGCTGTGCGTATTCCCAAAAGAACAATTGGTAGAATTTCAGTCCAATTAGACGTGTCATGGGCCATGATTGCACTTTTTAAATGACGGTGGAAACGTTCGATTATCCCATTAGAACTTGGGTGATAGCTTGTGCTATGAATTCTATTAACACCGAGCGTATTTGTGAGCTCACGAAAAAGGTTCGATTCGAAATTTCTGCCCTGATCGGTGGTTATGGTGATAGGACAACCGAAACGGGAAATCCATCCTTCCACAAGGGCTTTGGATGTGCTTATGGCAGTTATATCTTTCGTTGGTATGACTTCTGGCCATCGGGTAAATCGATCTATTACTGTCATACAATATTGATAATCATTAGAAATGGGAAGGGGACCAATAAAATCAATATGGATATGAGAAAATCTTGCATCCGGTTGTGAAAAGGTGCCTATTGGAGCTTTAGTATGCTTAAAACTTTTGGATTTTTGACATTTTTCACAAGATCGAACTTTGTTTTTGATATCTACTTTCATATTTGGCCAAACAAATCGTTGTGTTATTAAATTTGTAGTTGAGTGTATACCCGGATGAGAATAATAATGTAAATTATCAAAAATAATTTGTCTAAAACTTTTAGGAATGAAGGGTCTAGTTTGAGAAGTAGAAACATCACAAATTAAATTTACATCTTCCAAAGGAAAATAATGCTTTTTTAATTGAAAAAATGTACTATTTGAATTTAACAAATTTTTCAGTTCATCATCAATCTGTTGCTCCTCTTCTAGTATTTTAAAATTTAAAGTTGGGGGTTTCGAAATTGATTCTATTTCAATACGTGAGAGAGTGTCTGCTATTATGTTTTCCACACCTTTGACGTGTTGAATGTCAGTCGAAAATTGAGAAATAAAATCTAAATGCCTTAATTGGCGGGGTGAACATTTTTCTGGTTTTTCTTTAAACGCGTAGATTAGAGGCTTTTGATCTTTATAAATTGAAAAATTTCTACCTTCAAGCATGTGCCTAAATTTTTTAATTGAAGTATATATGGCTAATAACTCGCAATAGTAGGTGGACCAATTTTTTTTACTTTTATTTAATTTTGTAGAAAAAAATGCTATCGGCTCCCAGTTATTTTGATTAAATTGCATTAGAGAACTTCCAATCGCGAAATCTGAGGCATCTGTCCATAAACTTAATTTAGCGCCAGGAATTGGATATTTGAGAAGGGTTGCATCAGCCAAAGCTTTTTTAGCATTTAAAAAGGCATTATCAGCTTCCTCAGACCATTCGAGAGATTTTTCGGGTTTCTGGGTTTTTCGAGAAGACTTTTTTTTTATTTTTATGCCCTTCAAGAAATTTATTTAAATGATGTAAAATATGAGCTGCTTTTGGAATAAAACGTCTGTAGAAATTAAATAGTCCTAAAAATCTCCGTAATTGAGTTAGGTTATTTGGCTTAGGAAATTTTAAAATAGCTTCAACTCTATCTGTTAAAGGTTCTAATCCAGCTTCTGAAATTTTAAAACCTAAAAATTGTAAGCTATTTTGTCCAAAAGTGCATTTAGAAGGGTTAATAGTTAAGCCATAATATTTTAATCTTTCAAAAAGAGCTCTCAGATGTAGTTCATGTTCTTCATGAGAATTAGAAGCAATCAAAATATCGTCAATAAAGGCATATACACCGTTTAAACCTCTAGTTACTTCATCAATAAAACGCTGAAATGTACTTGAAGCGTTGCACAGACCAAACTGCATGCGAGTACTTTCAAAAAGACCGAAAGGTATTATAATTGCAGTTTTGTGAATATCTTCGGAATTTGATGAAAAGCTTTAACTAAATCAATGTGAGAAAATATTTTGGTTCCGTGAAGTTCACTGGTAAAATCTAAAATGCTTGGGACTGGATATTTGTCTTTAACAGTTTGCGAATTTAACGCGCGATAATCTCCGACCTGACGCCAGTCAAACTTCCCTTTTTAGGAACTAAGTGAAGTGGTGATGAAAAATTGCTTTTCGATGGGCGCATATGGCCTAAATCAATCATATGTTGGAACTCAGTTTTTGCAATTTTTAACCTATCTGGTGCTAAACGGCGAGGTTTTGCAAAAACTGGTGAACCGAAAGTATCAATTTTATGTACGACGTTATGCTTGACAATTTGGTCGGAGCAAATAGGTTTAGTAATTTCAGGAAATTCATTTAACAATTTGATATAACCATCATTACCAAAAATAGTTTTAACAGAAATAATATCAGCAGATTTAATAATACCATGAGACTTTAAATTAGTATTAATATCACTTAAACAACGCTTTCTCATATCAGGCTTTAAGTTAAAATAATATAAAAAGTCAGCACCTAAAATAGAATTCGATACATCACAAATGTAAAAAGGAAAAACAAAGTTTCTACGAAGGTCGAAGTCAAGAGATAATAATTTCTTACCGTAAACCTTAATCATGGTATTGTTAGCTGCTGTAAAAGTCTGAATTGGTGAATGCTGTCTGTCTTGTTTCGTAACTGGTATAATAGAACAATCACTTCCAGTATCAACTAGAAATGTTCTATTTGTTATTCTATCCCGAGCGAAAAGGCGACAATTTGTAGGAGGCAAGACGTATGTCGCGTCTACTCCTGCCTGTTGCGGTTTTCCTGGAAATTGCAGGGTTTTACACATTTTCTTGCTTCTTCTTTAAACTTCTTGTGGTAGAAACACATACCGGACGAGTAACTCACTCGTGGTGATAAACTTTTACGGTGATTCCGGAAACGCAAAAAGTTCCGATTTCGTGATCTTCTTCGAGCTTGTAATTCTGCAACTTCTTTCCTAGAGCTTTTACTTCGGCCAAAAGCTCAGCACTGCTTTCAGTGGGAGAAATTTCACTCACTCCGGCTGGAGTGACCTCAAGTATGTTGTCGCCAACTTCAGCTGCTTTACTTGAAGTTGAGGACGGAATAGCTGCGAGTATAGATTGGATGTTCTGTGGAAGTTGGCTTAAAAATAACTCTAACAGTAATGTTTCAGATATGTCGTGGGATTCAGCTCGTGGTGAAAATGCGCTTTAGGTCCCCTACTCTGCCAACTTGGCGAAAGTGTGCTGTGGATCCCGTACTTGGCGGGTTTTCAAAAACGCAGTTGCCATGGCGATAATGGAATACGATTTTTAACTAATTAGCAACCAATGAAAATGACCGATTTTTCAAATTGAAACTAATTAACGACCAATAAAAATGCTAAAAGAAAAAAACCAATTAATGAGCATGCGCGAAAAAACGCAAATTATTTCCTACGGAGGTTGCCATAAAGAGCTCATTGGGTATAGAAACGTCCGGTTTACCATGCTTGGTGCATTTATCGCCAAGTTGGCAGAGCAGGGTACCTAAAGCGCAGATTAACGCAGCTCGTCGTTTCATTATTCTCAATAATTCACTCGGCTTCCGATCTCCTAGTTGCCGATCGCCGGCCAAAAGCTTTCGTATTTCCTGCGACTTCGTTTCCCCACATCGAGCAATAATTTCTTACTTCAAACGAGAGTATGGGTCTGTTTCATCTGGAGTTATTATTACATCTCTGACTATTGCTGCGACTTCAGGAGGGAGATGTGCCAGACAGTGGTTAAATTTGGTTCTCGCTTCAGTTATGGGCTTAGGCGTTGCTAGTTGAAATGTCGCTTCTACCATATGAAACCAGAGATTGGGATCTGATAAATTAAAAATGGGCATTTTCACAGCTGATGATTCTGCGATTTTTAAGACGAGCTACTTGAAATCCAAAGTGAAATTCCAAAATAAATCCTTGCGAAATCACTGTTCAGAAAAAAAAATTGCAATTTTAGGCAAATGCTTTTAGACGTCAGCGGTGATACCAACTTATTATTTATGTCGTACAATGAATAATGAAGCAGTTTATACTGTATAAACCCAGTTGCCAAATTGTCGCCAAAATAATGACGTAGTTTCAAATTTAATCACCATTTTTCTGTACCAACGTTTTTTTTTTTTTTAAAAAATAGTTTTACTGAATATTTATCATGGACAGTATTGGAGACAAAATGGTAACAAATTGATAACAAAGGAACAAAATGGCGAAATAAGTATCTGTGCAGAATTGCTTTTAATCTATTCGATTCAAATTTAAGAGTTTATACTGCAGACGTATCAAGCGAAAAAAAAATTGCTTACCATATTCAACAACATAATTGGAATCACGTCCGGGTCACCATTGTAGAAGTTCCAGTGTTGCGTGTGTTCTTTTATATAATTAATTTGAGACTTCTTACAAATAATAATGTTTATTTTCCAGAGAATAATTGTAGAACTACATTTTAGAACATCGTCTTACAAAATCGTCTGATTACAAAGCTCGTTCAACTAGCACGAGACTAGACGAATTACGAAGAATTAATCTTCTGTTATATGCCAACTGGAGGGAAATAAAGAGCCACCGAGTGCACACACTCGATGGCATCATTACAATAGTGTAACATCACTACAGGCTGTACAAACTAAAACACAGAGATTGTTCACATTAACCGAGGCTTTTTACCGAATAATTGCGTCTACAGATAAAAAAACCAATATTACGACATTTAACATTTGATATAAATTAAATAAATGTGTATATTAAAGAGTCTTCAGTTCATCTGAGAGTTCGGTCAGAGTTCAAGAGTTCGTATCAGAGAAACAAATCATGTGAATGCTTTAAATGTAAGCATAAAGCTATGGGAGATTACGTCAAGATTGAATGCTCTTTTACAATTAGAGAATGATAAAAGTGCAGAAAATATCCTTCGGAATTTTTTTTTTCCGCATTTTGTGACAACAAATATGAAAAAACACAAATACTTGAAATAACAGAATAATTTTTCAGATTTTATTTATAAGTAAATTTTAATAGAAAATCCAACAATGGAAAAAATTTGTGTTAAAGAAAAACTTTAGAAACATTTTTGAATGTAATCTATTATTGTAAAGAATAATGTTAGGCTAGATCATAAATTGAGTTATCAGCAATAGTTCTTTGAGAATTTAGTTTTCGGGATAAATCATTCTAAATATTCCATCTAGATATCACCAATTAATTTTTTACTTTTTTTCTCGAAGTTTAGAATAATCATAAGACAGAGATCTGATAATGCCTGAGATAAAAAATTAAATTTTATAAGATTCGTTAGTTCCGGAACCAAAAATATAGTATTTCATTGTTTGGATAACTTTTTTAAGAAAATATTGTTGACTTCTCCGTGCTGATTACATTAAAAATCATTAAATTTTTTTTATTTTATTTGTTGAAATCTAAACCGATCTATAAGTATTCGTTGTGCGCCCTGTTTAAAAACTACCGACAGCTTAAAAAGTTAGATATTTATGTATTTCTTTCTTTTAAAAATAGTTTTACCCAATGCATAATAATGCAATAGTTTTACCCAATGTAAGATAATGGGCACAGAGTGTAAAGTGTTGTAGTAACGCATCATGTCAATTTCGGAATTTGTTGATTTTTTGGCAGATATTCTGGTTACCTATTTACGTTTACTGGTTACCTAGTTACCTATTTTACTCAGTATTCCTATTTACGTTTTTATTGTTCTTATATTTGCCATATTTGTATTTAAATTTAAGTAATTAATGTTCTTATATTTCTTATTTTAAAAAAATCCTAATATTTTAAAATATATAATTACATTTTTTATTTAACACGTTTAGATTTATTATTTAGATATATTTATGCCTAGGATTTTTCCAGTAAACAATTTATTATGTCAAGAATGCGTCATTTTGGTAACATTTCTTTATCGCTAAAAAGCTCAGAACTTGGTATGGTTTTTTTACACGGCGCTGTGCCAAATATTGTCGGGTTGCTTTAAAGCACTGTTTGATTTCAAACATTTAAAAATGGAAATAATTTTAATTTTTTATTCTTATGAATATTAAAGTAACAAAAATACTAAGACTTGTAGTTGTGTTTTAGGTTTAATCCAGCCTGTCTTGACTTACAGAAGATGGATGTTAGGTAATGCTATATCTAAATGAAGAATGTCTTTATCGTGCACAACTGTCAAAGCTGATGCCTGGGAATTTTCCTACTTTCTTTCCTTGCAGCCTTGAAAAATCTTCACGGATGGCAATTACGTGATGGATATTAAAATGCCTTAATATCGCCTTGGGGTCTTAAGCTATTCACTATAGGATATCAAAAGGTCTTTTAGGCATAATATTATCAAAAGTATAAAAATGTTTTGTATATTTTAAGGCAGTAATTTGTATGGAAAATTATTTAAAAAAATAATTAAAATTTTAGTTTTTATTAAAAATAATTTTAAATATATCATTTTCTAAGGAATACAATAAAGGTTAATTTAGTTGTACTTTTGAATTAAAAATGATGACATGTAAATATATCCAATATTTCCAATTTTCTTATTCTTGCTTATACTGAGTGAATTGAAGCAGGAAAAATAGGTTGAATATTTTATGAGTATACCTGTGTGATTAAAATTAGCAATGATTAAAAGCTGGGTATATTTATTTCTTTTGTTTTCATACTCTTTTCATTATTCACAGCATTAAAACCAAAAGTAATTATTTTGCATCATTTTTTCAAACTTTACATATTTTTTTGAAACTTATCATGATTTTAATTTTACCATTTTGAAACTAAATATTACCTAATTTCACATGCTGTCATTTCTTTAAAAGACTTGTTTTTAATGACATATTCTAATATAATAGCAGTTAATTAAATTACAATAATAGTTATTGCTCTATCAACGTGACTTTTCTATTATTAGAAGAAATCAATATTTAAATTAATATGAACTCATATATTTTGAAAATAAAATGCCAATTATTTTTAAAAATAATTTTTGAAGATTACTAGCCTGAAAATGCTATAAAATGTATTGTTTTTTTTTATCATTCATAATTTTATCATGGAGAATAGGAATAGATAAATACTTGTACAAATTTTGAAAAATTAGTTAAAATTCTGCTAATATAGATATCAGTTAAAATATTTCATTTTTAGTTAATAAATTCATCCATTTAAATAGAAATTCAACGAGGAATTATCTAAATAGTAATATAATCTTTAATGACTAAAGGAAAGTATGAAAGTTTAAACTAGATAAGCAACTGGTTTAAGCACTTAAGCAACAATTGCCTTTTTTATACAGAGCTTACAATTTATTCTGACTGAGAAGACAGCAGATGTACATTATATTAAACGTAAATGTTGTTCGAGGTAGAAAACTTATGCTTATGTATATAAGTACTCATTTTATTCAAATTTTACATTAATTATTACTTAAAATTCCAAATAATTTTTCTTTTCTGATTACTTTGGGAATGAGGTTTTATGTTTGTGATTTATTCATTCCATTAAACAGGGAATTGCTTGCTTGTGTAAATACAGACTACAAGGATTTTAACTCATAGTTTATTTTCGTGATTTTTACCTTAAAATTTTGATATTGGTTTTATGAAGAAAGATTTCTGACTTTCGTGATGTAAATATTAAGTATTATGAGATTTAAAAAGGGGGTAATAGTGAAAGAATCTGCTTACAAGCACACTTTAGCAATTTATTGATAAATTATTGGATAAGATACTGTTCCTTTCCTATGAAATAAATATTAATATTTAAATGAAAACAAAGTTTTTCTCTTCATAAATGTTTATGCAATTTAAAAGTATTAAAATATTTAGTAGTAACGTATATGTAAAATTTATCAGATATTTTATTTAAATACATATTATAATAATAAAACTTTAAGGTAATATGTATTTTAATAAAATATCTAGTAAATTTAATTTTCTTAAAATTTTCTCAAATTATAAATTTTTATTTTCAGTTCTGTCATTTAGTATTGTAATATAACCAGGTAAATTATAAAATTTAAGGTGCATTAATATCTTGAGTGAATTAAGCAAAAAAAATTAGTTCTCTAAAAATATTTTCAGGTATTTAATTAAATTCATAGTTCAAATTTTTAGTGTTAACTCAGAAATGTATTTAAATAAAAAAATATTGGGTGCAAAATTAAATTTACATATTTATTGTTTGATTTTAAACACAAGAAATTGTATGATGAATTATTGAATTTTTTTTCCTTGCTTGATATTTTTAATTTATTTCAATGTTTGTATATACATAGGTATCTCCTACTAAATATAGTCCTTTAAATATATAACGGGATAGTTGCTGAAACATGTGAAAATTCAAGAAAAGTTTCATTCGTAAAAAAATTACTCCAAAATTTACATATTTGGAAAGTTTGAAGAGAGAAATTTGCTTTTTGGACTCTTGTCTTTCATTTTATGCAAAAATACTTAAATAATTATTTTATAAAAGAATTATAATCTCATTGATCTGAGCAGTGTAATTATTAGAAGTAGTGCTTAGTTAACTTTTGCGTTAATTCCAAGATGAATTAGCATTCAAGTTTAAAGAGGAATAAATATTATATATCATTTATCAGCTTTTTGAAATAAATTTTAATTCTGAATTTGCTCTAAAATTTTATTTTTTTTCGAAATTCTATTTAATAAGTGTTATTGTTAGTCGTGGTAGCTACGTCGGGAGATCATAGTTCTCGCAATCCAAAAGAAATGAGTTCGATCCTGGGACCGATTAAGGACCTATTTCAGTAATTGTAATTGGGGTATGATAAATACGTCAAGGTCACAAATTTCCTCAAGTTCACATCCAAATCAATATCTATGGAGGTATAATTTAAAAGTCTAAGGACTTTTACTTATTCTCTACTTCGAAATTAGAAGATCTACCACTGGCTTGTTGTGCTGCCATCTGGTGTCATCTGAACGAGAGGGAAATGAACTGTTCAGTCTTGAAAAGGCTCTGTACTCTCTCGCAAATGTGAGGATTGAACTTGCCTGGAATTGGTGTTGATACAAAACGCTAAATAAATATTAGTAGAGGTATGTCTTAGTCTCCAAATACTTGTGTAATAAGACAAGACAAAAGTATTACTATACATTAATGAGGTTTGTAACTGCAAATCGATAATTCAAGTTCCGATTTTCTAACAACTTCCGTGTGCTTTCCTGGTATTGCTCTGCTTTTTGTAATGTCTATCTGAAAAATGTCAACAACCTTACAAAACGTTTTGTTTAGAATTTTAGTAAAAGTGCACATATCATGCAAATGTATTTTTTGAAATGGGAATCTGGTTTTCTAAAGTATAGCCAATAGGAAATAGTACAACGTTTTTTCTAAAGTATAGCCAATAGGAAATAGTACAACCAATAGAAAATAGTATAGAGTAAGCGTGGAGTTTAGTACTGACGTTTCATCATTCTTAATAAAAAATAACAACATGAGGAAGCAAAATTCTAAATAGAGTAGGAACCGATTATGGTATTGATGTATCAGATTTCTGTATCCAAGGCCTGACATAGAGAACTATTTGCCTATATAAGATTAGTTTTAACTTATTTATTCACATTTAATTTAGAAATTACGTTTTTGATTCTTTAGCTCCTTATGAGAATACTTACATTGAAATATTTGTTATATTGCCTTTGCATGGTGGAATACCGAGAACAGTAAACGGTAGAGAGAATTATAAACAGAAATTGTGCAGGTACAGTTTTTTATTCGCATAAAAAGAGCCTTTTTAATGTCTGCAAGTTTGTAAAGCTCTAAGGCAAAAATCGTAAATTACAAGTTCTTACTTAAGAATAATTTTTTCTGCAGTAAACTATCCATTATGTCTAAGAAAAATTCGAGATTCAAAATGCCGAATAAAAGTTTACTTATACCGAATGTAGGATTTTATAAAATGCAATTACATTTATTAAGAATTTAAAATTACTTACAAAATAGCTCCATGTCTTTATTAAATTAGGAGATAGAAAATGATCACGAGTCAATAATTTCTACAGAAGATTAAAGTTATTTGAACAAGTTCAATGTTTTTATTAATTTAAGCATTTACTCTTTGAACTAAAGCGTAAGTCTTAAGTTTAAAAAAAAAAAAACAATCTTTAAAGAAATCTTCACGCCTACCCGAATAATTCTCACTTCCTATGATGTTTAATTTTGCCTCTACTATATGGTACTGCAGAATAAATTAGTCTAGTTTTTATTATTATTATAATTATTTATTTATTATAATTAGCTAGAAAAAATTTGTTTTAGTTTATTACCTTTTATAAATGCATTATCACGTTTTCTTGTCAAACTTTTGATTCTAATGCACTGATTCACTTCTTACATAGAAACTAAACAATATAACTAAATGAACTTCTATACCATATTTCAGCTTAGATAACTTACCGTAGTCTGTAGTAGAAAATACAGCAACTTTTTCTAACCATCATTATCATAGATTTAACCCTCTTACAAATATCTTTTCATCCTATCTCACTCTATCCCATAAGATTAAAATATTTCTAATATATTTATGTGTGGAAATTAAATTTGACTTAAAATTTCATACTTGATTCTATTTGGTAATGCTACACTGAGGTTTCAGGAAGCATTTAGGAATATACTTCTTGATATTCCTTATTTCCTCGATATTTTGGAAAATTTAGGATACAAATTATCTTGGGATCGAAATCATAGCTATTGCTGATGTTTTGCTTTTTTATTTAGTATACATGTCTATCAAGGTAGGTAATTTCTATTTTACCATGTTTTCGTTATTGAGGCATGTCCAAACAACTATTATCTATGGATAGTCATACTTTAAGGATATTTGTTTGTAATCAAATAGCTGTAAGTAAAACCTGAGCCATTAAACGTTATGAAAGAAATTCACACTTTTTCTGGACTTAGTATATAGGCAGTAATTTTCAGAGCAGCAGGACTTTATTAGATTACAGCTATTGCTGAATGACGAGAGATGTACTTTGTGCTTCTTACTTTTGCAAGCACATCTTGGATATATATATATTTAATGGATATGTTAGTATTTTCAGGATTTTCTGTCTTGCAATACGGCCGACTATCTACGACAATTTTTTCTTGAAGGATAGTTCTTTCTTACAAATCTTTTCAAAGGATCATGATTCCTGAAAGTAGATCGTTTAGATGTGGTTTTAGAAGCTGATCTTCTAACTATCTATTGCAAAAACTAATTTTACATTCTGACAAAAGTTTCTGGAATATTGCAACATGGATTATATTATTCTCTTCATATCTATTATTAAAAATGTGTAAGGCAGGCCGCAAACTCGGTAGACCATCCGATTGAGACATCGTCTTATGGTATACAAACCCCGTCTTATAGAGATCTTAGTGTGACGTTGTAATCTGACGTCATGGATATTTTAAACCAATGAGAATTTGTTTACATTC
>JAPDSC010045021.1:0-23061 GCA_026290005.1 Latrodectus geometricus
GGGGGGGAAGAGAGAGAGACAGTCTACATGTCCTACACTACTATTCCTGCGCTATTCACTTATCTGCATTTTCTAAATGCACGGGCAACGCCGAGCGGGTACAGCTAGTATTTATATATAAGAAACAGCGGTTTATATTTTCCTTTTTAAAGTTTTATTCAATTTTCTTAAAATACTAAAAATTGTACTTGGCTTAGTTTGTGTAATTTTTAAATAAACTTTGATTACATTTTTTAATATTTATCAGTCAAACATTGGCATATTAATTAGGTGAATCCTAGTAAGAAATCACCTTCCTTTGTAACTATTTTGTGTATGCGTCTAAAAATTAATGGCGTCATTCAGTATGTAGGTTTGCTACTTGAATATAGAATTTGACATTGATATAATATACACAATGTTAATTCAATAAACATGCATTTTACAAATTTTCCTGCTTCAGTTTGGTATAATATGATATTAGAATATTAGAAATAGAATATTTTGAACTTCATGAAATTAATGATAAAACAATTAAATACATTACGATTTGTTTTGATTTTTAAATATATACTATATAGTCTTACATTTTGTGGAATAATTCTTGTTTTTATGATACAGTATTTTTAAATTAAATAAGAAGTAATGGTAAATTTTTAAGAAAAAAAAAAAATTTCGTCATTCTGCACTTTTTAAAATTTCTAAAAATGATCAGTGAATAGTTTCCGGAAAACACTGTTGATATTTCACTGGCTAGTTACGAAATGACTTTGAATGAGATTGTATGTTAGATTCTTTCAATTTATATAAATTTTAAACAAGGATTAAAATGTATTTTAATTTTTGATACTCATCGTATATTTAATATAAGGTCCTATGTCCTTAGAATTAAATTTTAAAAAGTAAATTTCATTGAAATTTCGCCAAATATTGAATGTTTGGCGATTCATAAAATATATGGTAAATGTAAGAGCTTTATTACAGTAACTTCAAAATGTAAGCAAATTGCTTCGAGACTTTTTTCTTTATTTCTACAGACACTGAACATGCGGTAAACTTGAGTGTTAATATTTAAAATATATTACCAAATTATTAATATTTTCTTTTCTGACAACGTATTGCAAAAAATATTTTTTTTGTTACATACATGTAGTGAAATAACAAAATTTTAAAATAAAATGACTTATTTCTGTATTATGTGCCATGACGATACTACGTTTATTTCTATGGCGGATATATTTTTGTTAATATATTTGATATACTATAATGTAATATTACACTATTCCAAATTTTGTAAAATTTATAGGTTCAAAGTATAATGAGTAATTAAAGATGTGTTATATTTTAATTTTAAACTGACATCAATTATTTAAATATAAAAGATTTTTTTTTTATCAGGACTCATTACTCATGAAAAACCTAATTTCTTTATAGATCGTTCTCAAAATTGCTAATTTAACTACTACAGTTCAGCAAGAGAAAATAGAAGTGGAGAATGGAAAGCAAGAATCTGAGAACCATAGTCCTCAAGTTGATTCTGAAAGATTATTGTCTAGCTCGGTTAAACAAAATGACTTAACTTGTGCTATTTGCATGGAACTTCTATGATCTGGACGGACCATACGATTACCGTGCAGTCATTCATTTCATTTTAAATGTGTGATAGTGTGGCATGAAGGTAACTCTACATGCCCTGTATGTAGATGTGAAGTCGAAAATATTCTTTTGCAGTTCGTTCCTCCTTCAATTTAAGGCTTCAATTTATTTTGCTCAATCTATCCACAAATCTTCACGTGATAACAGTGGTGACAACTGATGAGTATTTTCAAGAATTTTTCCTTGAAGAAAAAAATATAGGTAAGTGAAAATTGAAATTTTTTTATTCGTATATAGTTAAACTCTACCAAGTATACAGAATAATAATTTTAATTGACTAATAAGGGATTTATTGAATTCGAATCCAGAAAGTACACATTTACAGGGCGGAAATGTCGTTGAATGAATTATTGCATATATAAAATGAAGACACGGCAAATAACAAATTTCTTTTTTTAATTTTATAATGAAAAAATTTAAGATATAGGATGGCCTATATAACTAAAATACGACTAACTTGTTAACAAAATAAAAGCATTCAAAATCATAGCTAAAAATAAAAGCATTCAAAATCATAGCTGGATTTCAGTCTAAAATAATACACAATTTACGCATACTCGATGATGCATTTCTGTTAAGAATAACAAACAATTGATTTACCCTTAAATTTCTGGAACATGAATATAAGAGAATCATCTTTTTTTTTTCGAAACTTGACTTGAAGGTGTACACGGGCCAAAATTTGTGAATTTATTTACTGCCAAGAATTGTCGATCAAAAGAAAGAAATGGTGGTATTTTCCTTTCCTTAATTAAAATGCAACCCATAAACAGTTAAATACACCTTAAAAATTAATTTTCTAAATATGGCTAATGTATTATAAATATATGAATGGAAGCTTTGAAAAAAATATAAATAATTCACAATCCCATGTTAGATAATTACCTCGTCTATTCATAATATTCAATAACTTAGCTTTTTGTTCTAATCATTTAAAAATAGTTCCTTGAAACCTAAATTTTATTGAGATATTTATATAAGGTAGTAGATGATCTTAATTTTAACAACTGATGATTCAGTTATTAAAATTCCCTCAAATGATTATAGATCAGATGACTACTGATATGAATATCTCATGCCATTCTTTTTACAAGATGCAGTTTTCAGTCACGTTGTAATAGCTTCTCATTGTCCGTTTGCGAGATTCAATATAGTATCATCTAAGGTGCTGCCATACACGATATGATTCTTAGTTCAAATCGGTTTGCTATTTCAAAAGTAGTATTGTGTATGGTAGTGTGACCGATTGGAGAAATTTCAGGACCGTTCTGAGTTTTCTCCCAACATGACTCTAATTACAGGAAATAAACAGTAGCTTCCTGCAGTCACATGTCTCTTCCCATGGGGTTGTAAAATATTTTGGGCGACACTTGGGGAAAATGATATTTATTAAAACTTAATGTTTCTAAAATTTAAGAAATTTCAGTTCAAGTTTTATTTGTTAAAACGCCTATAAAACAAATAATAAAAGAACTGACAGACGGGTACAAAGATTAGTCTTATTTTATGGTAAGTTATAAGCATTTATTATACGAATCAAAAACAAGGTCTTAAGGAGCTCATGAATATTTTCCCTTTATAAATAAATGTGTTCCCTTATACAACAAACTTCCAGTACTCCTCATTCATATTAATATAATATAAAAAATTCTTATCTTCTAAGTGTATTTCTTTTATCTTATTAAGATGTAAAAGAGATTTTTGCTGCATCAGACAATTTTTGCATCATAAAATCCAGAGCTATATATTAAATTTTGATAGTTGATCCAATATTGAATCTTGATAGTTGATATCACAAGCAGACAAATGAGTGAAGCAATAAATACTAAAATATTTGTAAATACGTCAAGTCATAAAACTAACTGAATTAATTAACTTAACTTATGGAATTTTTGGTGATTTTTTTTTCAATTTGCAAGACATACATTTTAAGATAAAACCAATAAATGTTGAAAAATGGCGCCCTTTAATATTACCCCTTCCAGATGTGGTTTCCCTGCTCTGGTCATAAGGACAAGTAATATCGTGCATATGCTTAATTACTGACTATCCCCTTTTAAAATCCGGACTTTGAATCGTATCGTGTATGACTATTTTAATGCTTCTATTTTGTCTGCCCACAATTATATTATACAACCCCTTAGCAGCATTAATTTCGTTCTGAAGTTTTGTAATCTACAACATAATAACTAATTTAATATAAAAGTTGAAGAAAATATTCTCTTTCATGGTTAACTTATGAAATAATGAAATTTATAATAAAATAATATATGAGGAAGTAATACAGATATATTGATTTCATGTTCAACCAAGATGTTAAGATTGAAACTAATAAAATCTTTTATTTTGTTTTAAAAAAAATCAACACATACTAAAACAATATATAAATGTAAATATCATCGGTTCTTGATAATCTTAAAAAAGCAAAATAATACAAAATAAAAAATTTTGAAAAACATCACATCCTATGAAAAATTATGTATATGTACACAATTATTATATTTAAATACATTAAATAAATATCAAAATATTCCATGTGACTATCTTTCTTTAAGTCTTGCATTTTTTCATAAAGTATTACCAATCTGTTTATATTTGTTATTAAATTTTGACTTCTTAGTAAGAAATTTCTTGTTTTCTAGATATTTTTTGAAATTTTCTTTTTTTCTTCTAACAAACAACTTTCAGAAAATAAATCTTAATTGATGTTTTGGACAAAACCATTACATTTCTTTTTGTTAAGAAGGAAAAATAGTTTAAAAAGAAATATAACTGAATTTATAAGAAAATTTATTAATTTATATTCTAGATTACTCTTGATTAGCTCCCTGACAGAGGAGATAAATTAAAACTCTATTTACAATAGGCATTAATTCAAATGTATAAATTTTAAAGCCTGGATTCATGTCAATTTTATGTCTTTTAAAAATACCATTTGAAATATTGAACATAATATTATTTTGGGGAAAAAGTAATCCATTATTTTTTCGGTAGACGTCTGTAGTGATCGATATCTCGTGAGGTAACTATCAAACAATTTCAGATTTATGCTCGTTGGAAAGGTGACATTTGACACTAAAATATCCTCTTATGGTTTTTTGTTTGATTAATTCAGTTACGAGTACAAGGTTTTAAAAATGGAAGACAACAAACAGAAAATTCGATACATTTTCGTTTTTTTTCTTGTAACGGCGAAAAAGATAGCTGGGTGGCTAAAATTGTGAAAGGTGTTTATCGTCCTATATAAGATTGTAACAACCAGGTACGTACAATTTTTTTTTTCGTCGGTTATTTTTGATATTAGAGATGCACCTCGCATGTGGATACAGCATCGTCGAAAATGTCTATAAAATATCAAAAATGATCGAAGTTAACCGAATGTCAGCAGTCGTAACGCGCAAGACCTAAAAATTTACATGAAAGCTGTTTTAAATCTTTTTACAAAGTGAATCCAAAAGAAGTTACATAAAGTTCACGTAAAAATAACGGACTTCTTTTTCCCCAACCTAATATAAATAATTTTATTTCATTCATTGAGTTTCTTAATCAACAAAGAATAAGCAATAACATTTACTTTTATATTAAAATCTTTTTTATTACTGTTCTCATTTCCAGTAAATCTGAACAGTCACAAAATAAAAAAGCAACAAAAATTTCAGTAACTGTAGATAACCAAAATGTTTTAAGAAATATTTTAACAAAATCTACCAAGATGGCGAATGTAAGTATATTTTGTACTACTGTCATCACTGAACCATCTTTAATATAAAACATATATAGTTCACATTTTATATTGTATTGTTATTTACTTTTAAGATATTTTTCAATAAATTTGTGTGTATTATATACATAAATTCTACAGAATAACAAATTTATACACAATTATATTATTTCAGAATATAATAGTTATAATACACAAATTAATGTTTATCATTTTCTTCAAGATGAGCATTTAATGCAACTTCCTGAAAACAGCAGAGCTTCTTTTGTATGTACACTTTGTTTTTCTTTTATTTGCAACTGTAAACAACTTTTGAAAAGGCATAGCACTGATCCTTTTCTCAAAATTAGATTTCTTTTTCCAAGTTACCAAATCTACATATAATAAAATAATTCAATACTGTAAGATCATGAACATATATTTTTCGCAAATACTGATGCACATTAGAAAAAAAATTTACTCTATACTTACATCTATATTAAGTAACAATTGTTGATAGTAGCGAAGTAAAACATTATCCTTAAAATGTAATGCACAGACAAAATCAATAGATTTTAAATCTTTATTTGTGCATGCAACTGCACTTTTCCATTTCTTAAACAAATAAAATTCCTAAATCAATGTGAAGAATATAAACTTATCAAGCATTTCACATTTCAGTATGTTGATGTAACATTCAAATTTACTTTCTAAACTATCTTCTGTTACTTTCATAGAGTTCTTTAATTTTAATATTTAAAAACAATTTTTCTACATATCTTATTTGAAATGTTTCATTTATATTGGTAATCCTTCTTAGTTGTTCTACTATAATTTTGAAGCAATTTTCCTCTATCAATATTTTTCATGTCCACAATTTTTTACACTCCTCACCAAACTATTCATTAGTTTATATTCTGTCCCTTATACAGCCACATCCAAAATAATTTTTTTTAAAAAATATTACACTTCTTCTCAATATTTTCATTTAGGTTTGAGTTCACTATCCTTTCAACAATTTTAGATTTAAACTCCGATTTTGTATGATTGTAATTTAATTTTTCTTGCAAAAGAGCTTTAAACCTTGAATATTCTGTATCGAAATTTTGCAACAATTAGAGAATAATCAGAGTCGCAATAAGCTCCTCTATAAGCTCTTTAACATCTTCGATTGATGTAGCTTATGTTTTCTAAAACAAGAAAATGGTCAATTTGACAGCAGTTTACTGTTTCTGGTATAATTCATGTCCCTTTGGGAATTACATATGGGTGAAACATGTACTCATGACCTACAGGTAGTTCATCATAGCCATCTGAATCACAAGTCCTCCATTTTTGTTGGTGTTTATGCATACTCTGTGTTCCAATAACATCTTTAAAAATAATTTCCTGGCTAATCTGATTAAGGATATTTCCAAGTATGATAACGCAGTCCGATCTGCTGGTAAAATCGATAGTCAGTTGAACTTCGTAAAAGTGTTCCTTTGTTAACTAATCTGAGTCAGTTGTGGGAGCATAAATATTAATCATATTAGAATAACGTTCTTTGGGCCAGAGTTTACATATTCTTTCATTGGTTAAGTTTTTTAATTACAATAAATCCTACACAATTTTGGCCTTGCTTCTCGGGTCCACTGAAGATTAAATTATTTTTTCTTTATCACACACTGCTATTTTTCCATTTAATTTCTTGTAAGGTTTTTTTTTTATAATGGAATAGTTATTCTGCCACTTCTATCAATTTCCAGATGACAATATTTAGTGTATATTCCAAGTTTCCATCCAATAGTCAATATTTTCATTATTCTTATTCGTTCTGAGTCGTTTCCTCTGAAATTCTCTTGTGTAGCTTTCGAAACTGAGGTAGTTTTACGAGGTGAGATAGTTGGCCTCAGAATTAACCTCCAACGTAGAGAACCAGGGCCAGGGTGATCGTTTACACCCTCGAACACTGGGTACCAATTTCAGAAGAGTAAATGAATAAGAAATAATAAAATATAATAATTGAATGGAAAAAAAAATATAATTAAAGTACAAAAGCTGTAACACAGCAAATACAAATAGGATATTTAAAATATGTTATATAAAACGGATATTTTTAAAACATAAAATAAAGGAATATACATATATATTTAAAAACATGCAAAATATGAATAATAATAAAAACGGAGACAAGTATAGAATCACAGGAGATTTAATTCTGATTACATATGAAACATATTTTTTCACAATATACATAACATGTACTCTTTTTTAATTATTACTCTAAGAGAAAATAATTATGTACATGGATGCATGAATAAATCTACTGCAGCTGAAGTGAATCCTTTTCAAAAGGTTGACTTTTATCAAATGTTTATTTTACAAAGGCTAATTTTTTTACTTTTATACATGCCTTGATTTGATGACTAATGATGTGCCTGAGTAACAGGAATTATCCTTGTACTTTACAGACAATACTTTTGACGTGTTCATCCCCTTTTAAAAGTTTATGAATACTTGGTCGAAGATAGGTGGCCGAGCTAACTATAGAAGCTGTCTGTTTGAACATAAATAGCTGTCGAGAATTTCTTGGTCTTTTAGTAGCAGGTGTCATGTGAGTAACAGGTTCGATTTTGATGCATTGATGGAAATTTTCCAATTTATATTCCCTCTCTTTTTCTTCTATTTTTTTTAATTTTAAGTTGAAAATTCTTGATTGCATTGTCAATAGTTTTGGATTTCGCAATAATTCCGGTATGCTCTGCGAAGAAAGACGTGATACTGTTAAAGTCGTTGGTTTCAATTGGGAAATCATTTGTGTGAAACAGATAAAGAATTGAGTCCAGAAGGATACCTTGGGAATCTCCAGCTTCTATTGATCGCAGAGATGAATATGAATTATTAATTCTGACTTTGAACTGTCTATGTTTAAGTTAGTTCTTGTTTAAGAATACTATTTCCTTGTTATTTGGTTTTAAGATTTTGTAGATTAGTCCTGCGTGCCAATCAAAGGTTTTTGATGTATCTAGCATGCAGAATGCTAAATTTTCTTTATTTCTGAAACTTCTTCGAACATATTCTAAAATTCTGAATAATTGTTTGACTGTGCAAAGATTTTTTCCGAATTTCTACGGCTGATCATGTGGTTTTTCCGAATAAATTTTTGTGCAGTTATGAATAACATTTACATAAATGTTACCGATTGAAGGGAGAAGACTTATTGGCCTGTAACTGCTGGTCATTACTGGATCCTTTTGAATTAGGATGACTACAGCTTATTTCCAGTTGTTGGGAAAATATTGAGCCTGTAAGAAGCTGTTGATAACTTGCGTGAAGTTAAAAATAAAATTTGGTGGTAGGGCTTTAATAAACTTATTATTGACTTCATCAATACTAGGTGTCTTTTTGGCATTGACTGACTTGTCAATGCCAAAAAGACACCTAGTATTGATGTAGTGATTTTCAGTAGTGGTCGCATTTTCGATATCATCGGCAGTCAAGAAATCTTTTAGGTTAGGCTTAATGTATTTGTTGACACTTTTATCAAACTCTTCCTCAGCGTTTGTGTCATTTAATGTGAACTACATTTCCATGGAGTCAGCAAAAGCTTCAGTTTTTTTCGCATCAGTATAAACAATTCTTCTTTCTCCATGAATTGGACGGTTCGCTTGTATTTTTGTCTTCATTCAAGTTTCCACATTTCATTAGTGGTGTTGTCTAGTGATTTAATTTTTTCAGTCCACATGCTATTTCTATGGCCAGTGCAGTCATCTTTAATTTATCTTTGTAGTTTGTTTATCTGGATTTGAATACGTGGATCAAAAATTTTCCTATATTGTTTAAGTAATTTCTTTTTGATTTTAATTTTGTTTCTTATTTCTTTGGCGAGAACCACGTTTTCTTATTTTCCGTTTCTTCAAAGGTATCTTCGTAGGCCTTGATGTATCACATGGTTATCAATTTCTTCTTTACTACTAGTCCTTCATATTTTAGTAGGATTTTGGGCAAGCACATTTTTGAAGAGTTGCCAGTTAGCTTTGCTACATTTCTTCATGTGATGTTTAAAAATACTCCATGTGCACATCTCAATTATTTTCTGCTTTTGATTTGCATTACTCATTGTCGGCTATGGTTGTTTGGCTTTTTATTTCTGCAGAGTGTTGGGGCACTACATTCACAATTCCAGTGTTTTTAATGTAATCAATTAGTTGTTTGAGCTGCGTAAGTACCTCCTTAGCTTCAGTTAGGGTATCTTTGGTCTCAGTTAAAGTATTTTTGGCTGTTCTGCTTGAGAATAAGATTTGTTCTCCATAACTACTCCTTTGTCATTTTTAATACCTGGGACATTTTTAGTTGACTGGGTATTTTGCTTTGCTTCAAAGAAGATTTTGAAGCTTCTATAATTGGATGGATGATCTCCTTTGCAACTAGTGCAAGTAGCTGGTGTGTCCTTAGATTTTTTAACACTCCAAGGAGAGATATTCTTCAGCACACTTAACGCACTTGGGAATGCATTTACGCATTCTTTGTGAGTGGTGTAGTATCTGACAACGATGACACTGGGTAGGACCGTTCTGTTCTTGTAAGGCGCAATACGCCCTTTGCAATTATTTATATATCTGTAGTTATAAATTTCATTTGATAGTTCTGGCAATGCAATTATGAATAATGGTAACGTCACCATTACATTTTCTGGTCATCTGTTGCATTGTCGTGATGACAAAATCATCATTGATTAACTCATCTGTGATATTATCTATGGAAGTATTTATAAAGAGATCACGAATGACTACTTTGAATAACTTTTCATCTTTGAGTAAGTTTGTATGAAGCCTAAGATCTTTGATGGTATTTCTGTGAGAATCACTTTAAGCTAGCTTAACTCTGATTTCATGCATGGAACACTTTGCATGGTAATTTTAGCTTCTTTGAACGCTTCATTCAAATTTTTCGAGCTGACTTTAGGGTCTCTGATGATGATTGAGAAACTTTCATTATTAACTTAGCTATTCTCTGGGAATGTTAGTCTCCGGAAGCAGCAACTTCCTGTTGCGAACAAACATTGTTATCAACTTTTTGCGTGATGTTTATCGGAGTAATGGTTACAGTTTCCGGGGCTATGACGTGACCTTCTTCGGTTATTAATTTCTTGTTGATTTATTTTTATTCGATTTGTGACAATTTATTTAGCCTTTTTGTGTTTATTCTTTTTATTTGGAGTAGCTTCCATAACTGCGAATTTGTTTATGTTGGCAGCGAGAATTCCAAATTTTCGTTATTAGTTTTCATTATATTGTTACAGATTAGTGATGATGCATGATTTATTTTTTCCGTATTCGGTTTTAATTCCTGGGAAAATTTGTCGCACATTTCGTTAACCTTTTTCCATCTCATGCGGAAAGAATTTATACGAACTTCTGATGTTGGTGAATATTTGGGTGACGTGATTTAGCCATTCAAATAAATGTTTTATCACGAGCAGCTGTGTTGAGCGAGAATCAGCCTTCATAGCCATGTCAGTAATCAGTAAGGGATCTCCTCTGTCCAGAGGAAAAAAAGCAAAAAATTTTGACAGCCCACTGATTCCAATATGGAGTGTGAGAACTTGATAAGAAAAGAGAAGAAAATTAACCAGAAAGTGACCTCATGGACCCAAAATTCAGTTATCGAGGTATGAGTACGACATGTCTTTGGTAAAGACACCTAGGTTGCGGCACCATAGGAAATTTCACAACAAGGTATGATTGAATAAAGAGAAAAGATAAAATGGACCAGCACCACCCGGATACACTTTCAATGAATACGATGCTTTTATATTTTTCCCTTACACATATGTTCTTTTTTTCAAAAAAAAAGTTTTGCATAAATTTGCGTGAGTTTGTTTTTATCATTTATATAAACAATAAATTTTATTGTTCGTATCATTTTCTTTTATGGTTTGCTTCGAAAAAACATGTTGTTCCTTAAACAGGATGCCAGTGTATTTCTGTAATGTAGATGGTCAGTTGCTTTATGATCAAAACATATTTCTTCCAATTTTGTGATTGAACTCTCATTCGACAGTCTATGTTTGTAGCGCTAAAATAAAAAATAAAACACTATTTAAACATTGAAATAGGGAAAATAGCTAGAGAAAAATATATTAATTTAAGTTCCATATAAAATAAAGATTTATTTTTTGATGTTTACATTTTATTAATGTATACATCTACAATCTTAAAACAATAGTCATTAATTAAAAAATTTGTTTCAAACAAATTTTACGAATGTGTGTATCTGCCCTGTGGCTTGTACAACACGAAATACATTTTTTTTTAGAAGAATTTCTGCCATGTTATAAATGTGTTCTCTCGCCATTTGAATTTTCTCAAATGTAACTGTTTCAATTTATTTTTCTGGCCATCTACTGTTAATGGTATATCTTGTTAATTCTCTACAGAAAATCTCGCATATATATATTATTTTGTTTAAATCATTTTGTTATTTACGGATATATCTATATTTTTGATTTCGGTATTCATTTTCTCCTTGTTTTAATTGTAAATAAATTCTTCTTTGAGAAATTTTTTTGAATTGCTATTCATAACTATGTAAACAGATTAACAGATTGATAGAACTTTATATATATATATATATATATATATATATATATATATATATATATATATATATATATATATATATTGAGGTGTTCAGCTTTTGACCGTGGACCTCAAAAATTAAACAACCTAAATTTAGACTAAAATGTCGGTTTTACAAAATAATTTCATGAATGAAGAGACAAAGCCTTCCCAGTACTAATTCATATGGTAGTATAAAACATGGTAAAATAAGTGAATAAAATTATGTATGAAAAACACAATACGCAAAATAGTACAGCGAAGGATGGTAATCTAAAGCAAGATGGAGAATGTAAACATAACAGGGTTCATCTAGGTGGGAACCCGAGAGAGGGCGCTACGATAGGAGGCATGAGTTCGTTTGTTTACATAAGTTTAGTTTGCTTACATTTTTAAAGGTCGGTTAAGACATTGTCAAGTAATGTAAAAATAAGAAAAAATTATATAAAGAAAATAATTCATCTAGTTGATTACAAAAGGGAAAGTATGAATGTAAAAAAAGAATTAATTAGTGAGGAGATCTTGGGTCATCCACAAGTGATCCCAGTAGATTATTTTTTTTTTAAAAAGTAGAACTTTTACAGTAAAACTTTTTACTATTTCAATTTTATTTTAATACTGCAGTTAAAATTTAATTTTATGAAAAATTATTTCTTGAACTTCTGAATTTTTTATATTAATATTTAAATATATTAATTATTTAAATATGTTATTAATATTTAAATATATTAATATAAAATATATTAATTTTTAAATTCTAAGATATTTATTATTTTGCATTAGTGTTATTTTTACATCAATAATTTAATAATACAATTACGTTACTCACATTAACATTAGTTTTAAATAAAAGAAAAAAAAACAAATTTCGGAAACGTAATTTTAGATCCATTGCAAATTAATAAAAGAAATTTTTCCAATTAGTACTTTATTTAATTTTCGTAACTTATCAAAATTCTAACTTTAACCATAAAATATTTCATAATCAGAATATTTAATGTATACCTCTCAGTTAATTTTTTTTGTCGATAATATTAAGTTTTAATTTTTTATTTCTTTCTTATATTATATAATGTAATGTGACAGCTTATAATTAGTTGGCACACCAAACAAAATGGGTGTTTTTTTTCAGCTCTTTTACGGTGAGTTTCAACTTATGAGAAATTGAAAAGTCTGATGATTTTTTCACAAAAAATATTGGGTTGCTTGGAAATTCATTTCGTTTTGCTGAATCAATTTTTGGCAAGTTAAAACGAACCATTTTATGAGTATGAAATAAGGCTACTGATAGGAAGATGGAGTGAGGTATAGGGCTAGAATTGACATTATACAATTCAACAAAATATTTATTCGTTATAGGTTTTTTTCATCCTCATACAAAGTGAAATAACTTTCCGAACAAATCAATAAATGCTTAGAAAAGAAAATTTCCAGGAAAAATAATCAATCTTTCGGTGTTTAAAATAACTGAGCAAATATTTCGTTAAGTTATATTTGAATTCATTTAAAGCAGAAAATTCAAAGAATTTATCCACCTATTCAGCAAAATTAAAGATTTTAAAAGTAGATTTATTTATGTACATTATATTAAAATCAATTAATTATAAAGTAAAGTAAAAATAAACTTAAGAACTTTTTCACTACATTATAAAGTTATAATATAATACAGTTTACTACCATAAATATTGTGTACATTTTATAAATCATATCCCATCTTGGCTTCATTTGTGACAAAATTTTATTTCTCCTTTGTAATACTAATGAATGAAAACTAAGTCAAATAGTTACTTCTATGAATTCATTACATTATATGATTTTTGCTAATATAAATAAAATATTTAAACTCGTAAATATTTTATTCAAATAATAGGGCTGGGGAATGCCAGTAAATAGGGCTGGGGAATGCCAAAGGACACACTTTATTACAAAGTGATATTAATTTGAATTTTATATTTTAAACATAAAATATAGTTTCATTTTATCTCACATTTGAAAAATAAAATTAATATTCAAGACATAAAACTTAAGAAATTTTGTTTATTATTTCAAAACTCAACCGATTTCTATTGTATGTTATTCATTGTACTTTAAAAACAAAGGTACATTTTTTTTCAATCCAATTAATTAATATTCTAATATGATAAAAATATCAATAAATTTATACCATTTTCTTAAAATTATGTTCATGGCTAAAATAAAGTCAAATACACGCGAAATTTTTTCTAAATAAAATTAGCTAAATATGCTACAGTGATGAATTTACTGTTTGGTATAAAGTTATAACAGAAATTAAGTTTGATTTTTATGTAACCTTTATTAAAAGAAAATTAGTTAACAAGATATACTTTCCAGTACTTACATGGAAATAAGATCATAGTAATCTTTTGATATGGCATATTAATTTAAAATTCTAGCCTAAATCATATACATTAAATATTCGTTAAAGAATAATAGGTTTGTTAAAAGAGCAAAAAATATTCTCTTTACAACAAACTACTAATATTTACTCAAAATTACATAAAATTTCTTTTAAAAATGCATCTGAAAATGTATTAAAATCAATTAATCAAACAATATCCCAACAAATGCCGACGTCGTACAGAGTTTATTTGTAAAATATTTCAGACATAGCTATCAAACACACACACATACAGTATAGTCTCCAATCTATTTCATAAATTTCTGATATTTCTTCCAAAAGCATAATGGATATTCTTATTACGTTTCCTTAGTTAACTGATTCGAAAATGGTAAATATTTTGTTAGGTATTTTAAATATATTAATAACTTTTACACATTTTTGTTTGTTATTTCATATTTTAAATTTGTTATATTACATAAGTATAAATTAATGCACATTTATGTAATATAACCTTATAGTTCAATACGAATCAATACAAAACTAAAAATAATTAAGAATTTCATTGGAAATTATCAATATATTACGGATTGTAAAAAACAGAATATATTATTAAAATATATTCTATTTAGAAGCATTACTAAGTATATAATAAATTAAAATATGTTATAGATAATAATTTTAAGAAGGTGCCTAAATAGTTTATCGTAATTAGGAAATTTCTTCATAAATTAAGAGAATTTGAAGCCAAATAAATTGCATTATATCAAATAATATCTTTCTGCGTTCACCAATTTAATTTCGTTGAATAAGGAAAATATTTAATTAATACCTTCATGTTATTTATTGTTTTTAAATATCTTAAGACTGTAATACAAATGAACTTACATGTATGTGCTATTGTACATAAAAAACCATAATCATAATTTATATGAAAAAATGTTATAATAAAAGGCGACTATAATCAATATGTCTATATATATATATATATATATATATATATATATATATAGGAAACAACGATATATATTTTCCTTTTTTTAAGTTTTATTCAATTTTCTTAAAATACTAAAAATTGCACATGGTTTAATAAAAGTAATTTTTAAATAAACTTTGATCAAATTTTTTTAATATTTTTCTGTCAAGTCCAAGTAAGAAATCACCTTCCTTGTGTAACTATTTTGTGTATGCGTCTCTAATTTATGGCGTCATTCAGTATGCATGTTTCTACTTAAATATAGAATTTTACTTTGATTTTAATTCATTAAACATGCATTTTACAAATTTTCCTGCTTCAGTTTGGTATAATAACAGACATCTGTAAAATTGAAGGCAATATACTTTTTGTCAATTTTAATCTATTTCGATAAATTATTAATTATTTTGATATTTTAAACCCTTCTGAAACCTGCAATTAATATAATGTTTTTTTTCTGCACTTCAATAAATTAATTATAAAAGCAATTAAATCCATTACTATTTTTAATGATTTTAAAATACGTTTTTATAGTCTTACGTTTTCTGCTTCCGTGATACAGTATTTCTAAGTTAAATAAGAAATAACGATAAATTTTTGAAGAAAAATGTTTTTTCATTCTGCAAATTTTTAAAATTTCTAAACATGTGCTGTGATAAGTTTCTGGATAACACTGTTGGTATATCATTGGCTAGCCACGAAATGACTTTGCATGAGATTATATGTCAGATATTATTAATGTAATTTTTAAACAATGCATAAAAAATATTTTAATTTTTGATATTTATCGTATATTTCATATGGGTTGATATCTATGTCCTTACAATTAAATTTTAAGAGATGAATTTAAAATTTTATTGAACCTTTAACAAATTTACAGTAACTTCAAAATGTAAGCACTTAGCTCGTAGACATTTTCTTTATTTTCACAGTTTCTGAACACGTGGTCAACTTAAGTGCTTATTTGAAATATATTTCCATATTATTAAAATATTTTTTTAGACAAAATATTGCAAAATATATATTTTTTGCTATATAGTTGTTTTATAATTACATAATTTTTTAATAAAATGTCCTATTACTCTATTATGCCATGACAATACTAAGTTTATTTCTAATGGGGATATTATTTTTAATATATTTAACATATTATAAAGAGTATTACATTATTGCAATTTTTATAAAATTTATCCATTAAACATTTTGTGAGTATATACATAGATTGATAATTTTATGAATGAATTTGAAATTTAGACAAGATATTCTCTAACCAAATTGCTATCATATAAATATATTGTATTATATATTTCTAAAATTTATTCGTTGAACATCATTGAATTTATTCGTTGATACTCAAGGTAAAATTTAGAAGAAAGTGGAATAGATACAAGAAAAAAACGATTATAATATTTTTTCTTTTGAAGGATTTCAGTCTGAGATCATAATAGTCATATGTCTGAAGAAGAAGGTAAAATTAGCTTTTGAAAGTTTTATTCCTTTCGGCAAATTATGTATTACTTGCATATTTTACATCTATCTAGAACATGTTATTAATGCAATATTTTTTATTCTACATTTCATTAAATTATTAATAAAACAATTAAATGCGTTACGATAATTCCACGTTAAATTTTTGAAAAAAATACACTAAGTTTTTAAGAAAAAGGAATTGTTTTAATTCTTTGATATTTTAGAAATTTTTCGCGTATTCTGTAATACGTTTCTATTTAGTAATATTAATATTTCCTCCGTTAGACATGAAATTCATTTCCATGAATTTGTATGGTAGATTTCCTAAATTTATAAGCTTTTGAAACATTGAGAAAAACTTATTTTGATTTTTAACATTCATATGAAAATAAATTTGAACTTACTCTTTCTTGATGAACTAATATTAATCATATATATCGTAAGACCAGAACAAAAATTTACTTCATTTTAAATCATATATGCATCATCTGAAAATACTATTTAATTTGTTTTTGATCTTAATTTCACTTCTAAGATTTCTAAATGTTTATTTATGTATTTAATTCCTCCATAGTTTCAATATGTTTTTTTAAGGCCAAAATGTTGATCGTGTTTAATTAGCTTAAAAATGTAGGTAAACCTAGATTCAGGAAAAAATTATCCTTATACTCTGAATATCCATTTGTTGTAAAAAATATTCGTTCAACAAATTAAAATTAGTTAGAACATATTTACGATCAACACGGACAAGGTCGCTTAAGCAATCTATTCTTGTTAAGGTTAGAAACACAAAAAGTTGAAATGACTGAGACTTAATAAATCAGTAATAAATTTGCTTTAAAAAGTGAAAAATAAGTGTTTTCTCTTATTGTAAATATTAATAAATGCCACATATTTTTTAACAAATTTACAAACTTCTTGTTGTTTAATCATTTTTTATTAATCAATTTTTTAAAATTCATTATCTTCTCCGTAATCAAATAATGTAGATGAAATATATCCGACCATAAATTTTCAAGTAATTGCTGAATAACATAATTATATTATATTCTTGTTAGAAGCATTACTAAGAATATAATGTATTGAAATATGTTGTAGATTATAATTTTCAGAAGGTACCTAAATAGTGCTTATTATGCCATAAATACCTTATTATATAACGAATAAAAAACTACGTTATTGTAAAGATAATAATTTATTAACAGAAATAATAATTTTAATAAGAATTGTCTTGATAAATTAGGAAATTTATCAGCCAAAAAAATTGTTTCATATAATATCTTTCTGCTTTCACCAATTTAATGTCGTTGAAAAAAGAAAATATTTAATTAATACTCTTATGTCGTTTATAATAAATAAATATCTAAAGACTGTAACACAAATGTACTTAAATGCAAGTGCTACTATACATAAAAAAGCCATAATCATAATTTATATGAAAAAATGTTATATTAAAAGGCGATTATAATGAATATATATACAAATATTTATGAAAATTTTAACTTATATATATATATATATATATATATATATATATATATATATATATATATATATATATATATATATATATATATAAGAAATACCCATTTATATTTTCATTTTTAAAGTTTTATTTAATTTTCTTGAAATGTTAAAAATTGTACATGGCTTAATTAAAGTAATTTTATAATAAACTTTGATTAAATTTTTTAATATTTATCAGTCAAACACTGGCATATTAAAAAGGTGAATTCAAGTAAGAAAACACTTTCCTTGTGTAACTATTTTCTATATGCGTCTCTAATTTATGGCGTCATTCAGTATGTATGTTTGCTACTTAAATATAGAATTTGACAATGATATAAATGCTACAATATTAATGAATTAAACATGCATTTTACAAACTTTCCTGCTGTAAAATTGAAGGCAATATTCTTTTTGTTAATTTCAATCTATTTTGATAAATTAATTATTTTAATATTTTAGACCCCTGTCATACTTGCATATAATATAATTTGTTTTATTCTGCACTTCATTAAATTAATAATAAAAAAATTAAATACATTACGATTTTTAATGATTTTAAATTACATTCTTATTGTCTTATGTTTTTTGGGAAAATTTCTATTTCCATGATTTTTTCAGTATTTCCAATTTAAGTACTTGAATAAGAAATAACGATAAATTTTTGAAGAAAAAAAATTTTTTTCTTTTTGCAATTTTTTAAACATGTTCTGTGATAAGTTTCTGGATAACACTGTTTGTATTTCATTGGCTAGCCACGAAATGACTTTGCTTGAGATTGTATGTTAGATTTTATTAATATAATTTTTAAACAATGTATAAAAAATATTTTAATTTTTGATAGTTATCGTAGATTTTATATGGGTTGATATCTATGTCCTTACAATTAAATTTTAAGAGGTAAATTTAAAATTCAATTGAAGCTTTGCCGAATTTTTGTTTTTTTTCTAGCATAATAATTGCTAAATATAGAATGTTTACTTTTCTCAAAGGCTTATGGGAACATTCATTACAGTAACTTCAAAATCTAAGCACACTTAGCTCGTAGACTTTTTCTTTATTTCTTCACATACTGAACACTTGGTCAACTTAAGTGCTTATTTAAAATAAATTACCATATTATTAAAATATTCTTTTAGACAACGTTTTGCAAAAAGTATATCTTTTGTTATATAGTTGTATTGTAATTACATAATTTTATAATAAAATGTCCTATTAATCAATAATGCCATGACAATACTACGTTTATTTCTAGTGGGGATATTTTTTAATATATTATTATATAATGAAATATTATATTTCAATTTTTATAAAATTTATCCATTAATCATTGTTTGCATATATAGATAGATAGATAATTTTATGAATTTGAAATTGAGACAAGATATTCTCCAACCTAATCGTTATCAATTAATATATTAGTTAAAATACATTAGTTTAAAATGTTTTTCTTCCGATTTTTGTCAGTGAATTTTTGATCATGGATGTTTAGACGTTGGTTATAGGTCCAAACTATAATGTGAAATTAAAGATGAGTTTTATTTTAATGTCAAATTAGAATTATTGTCTAAAATTTAAAATTTTTTCAGCAGGCCTGATTACTAATGAGAATCCTAATTTCTATACAGGTTATTTTCAAGATGGTAAACGAAACTAATAGTGTTTGCCAAAAGGAAATAGGAGTGGAGAATGGAAACCAAGAAACTGAGAACCATAATCCTCAAGTTGATTCTGGAAGATTATTGTCTAGCTCCATTGAACAAAATGGCTTAACTTGTGCTATTTGCATTGAAATTCTATCATCTGGACGAATCACACGATTACCGTGTAGTCATTCATTTCATTTAAATTGTGTTATATCGTGGCTTGATAACACACCTACATGCCCTGTATGTCGTCGCGATGTCGATAGTCTTTCCTTGCAAAGTTTGATCCTCCATCAATATTTTGATTCTATCGAGGAATATTTTGCGATAATATTCATGAAATAAAAGGTAAAATAAAAATTTAATAATATTTAATAATAGTATATAATTAAATGTTTCCAAGTATTTAGAACCATAATTGTAATTAAATATTATGGGGTTTGTGATGATTTCGTATCCCGAATATACACAATTACACGCGAGAATAGTGGTTGAATCAATTATTTCTTGTAAAATATGAAAACACAGGAAATAAAGAATATCTTTTGTATTCATTTTTGTAATTAAAAAATATAAGAAATAGAATGCCCTAAATAACTAAAAAATAACATAATGATTTATAAAAAATTATTTACTGGATATAAACAGTGTTAGAAAGCTGAACACAGATTTAGTGTTACTTTTTCAAAAACAGATTCAGTTGCAGCTGAGAAGAGTTAAAACTTTTATCTATAACAAAATTTTCATAAAATGCTTAATTTAATTAGAAAAATATGCTATATAATATTAAAATTTAAAAATTAAAAGCATTTCAAAATTATTCACATGATAAATTAGATATGAAGAGTATTCTCACACACATACATATTTATATAAAAATAATTAGTTCGTAAATTAGAAAGAACTGAAGTTATAAAAATAGTTTTTAATATAATAAATAAATAGCATGAAAAAAGGAAAATAAAATTGTATACCAATAATCGAACCATGATGCTATCGTACTTTAAATCGTACATGTCATAGCATCTTACATCACTTAATGTAAGCAGAATATATAGAAAAAGTTGCAAAGATTTTTGACAAACATATTTTACAGGATTTGTAAATCAAACTTATTTTAAGTCTTACAAGAACTAAACTTCTAATATTTAATATTATATATTTTACATTACAGTTGAATGTTCTTCAGAAATTAATCTTAATACTCAACTGTAGTTAAAATTAAAAGATTTAAAATTGCATCAAAACTGAAAAACGACAAAAGTTTCGTAAATTCATAAAATTTTCATAAAAATTCTTAGAAGTAAAATTAAATTATTAAAGTAATTTAGTATCAAATTAATACTATGGAAGTTCTCTTACAATTTAAATACATCACCCGGAAACTAATTACTCATAAAAGTTATTTATTTTATCATTATTAATAACTGATGACATATAACTCCTATATAATTTTACTTGTTATATTTATAGGAATTCCGAAATATGCTAATTTAATAATGGTGGATACTGCAGATGATATATGACGTACGCTTGTAATAAAGTATCTCCACTTGAAAGGTTAATTTTATAGGAATCCTGTATTATTTCTACTCATTTAGGAATTGTCGACACATCGATGCTATTTGACGTCACACTTACGACATTATGTCTACATGAATGTTATTACTGTAGGATACTCTTTAAATGTGAAATCTGTAAAATATTGATTAAGAATAAAACTTATTCTTATAATGCATAATTTTCATTTAAATAAATAAATATATCATTAATGATAAAATATAAATAATTCTTATCAATTTTTATAAATATTCAACTAATTTTAAAATGTTTTTTTTTATTTAACTTTACTGTAGAAAAAATGTCTAATTCATTATACTTTTAAAAAATTTATAATTCTTTGTACTTTCGAGTTTGTTATAATCTAATAGTGATATACTTAATTTTAAGTAATTATAAGAATTTAACAATGATTTATTTCTAGTTATACTTTCTAATTTAATTGAGGATTCATTTGGCCACATTTAATGTTTTTTGAACTTTTTGATTAAGATTTCTTGTTTTAACATTTATTTAAAACAAACTCTGTGGCAAGACAGCCCATTAAGGCCTACCATGCTTATATCTGTTTTTTAATCAAGGTCTCGAGGGCGTTTATAGTATGTTTATGTTAGGTCGTCAGCCTAATGCGAAACATTCGGTGTTCAGTTCCCAAGCATGTTCGATTCTCAATTTTCTCGTGCCAAAATTGTAAGAAAGTTAACATCTATTGTTCTTTTTATTTAATTTTCCTAAGACTGGTAGTTACTGTATTGTTATTGTTTCCACATTAAATTTATTTTGTGATAACTTACAAAAAATTTGTAAAATATAAAAACAAAATAAAATTTTTCGCGATCAGTATTCAGTTATCATAATTCCAGAGGGAAATAAAAGCAATTTTTTCAGTCAAAATTTAATTATGTCAAGATTATAAATCTTTTAGAATTTCAAATATATTTTCATTGGCGTAAATATTCTTCATTTTTCATTTTCTCCCAAATTTTTATAAAGACTGACAATATAAGCATTATAATTTATTATTTAATATTTATAATCTTAAAAGCAAAATTAAGTTGTATTGACGGTAATGAATTAAAAAGATAAATGAGGTCATCAAATTTATTTCATTACTAAAATTATGTGAATGATAATAATAGTAAAAAAATTAATTCACAGTGGTCAAATGTTATAAATTTTTGCAAAACAACAAAGTACAGTTTTTCAATTGCAAAATGTTTTCTTTATAAAAAGTTATACTAGCAGCCGTTGAAGCACTGAAATTCTAGAAATAGACAAATTGTTTTTAAATGTTTTTAACAAGACTCATACATCCAATTTAGAAAAATAAAAAAGCTCTTAAAAGCCATTGCCACATTCATCTTTTGTTGATATTTTTGCATTACGTGGTCAGTTTTTAATTTTAGTTAAACTTTCAAATTGAATCCATTTGGAATTCCACTTTCATTGACAGCATTTTTATATCGGCAAATCAATCTGGAGTCTTGAAACAAGATAATTTTATCTAAACATAATGAAACTAAAATATTTTAGTCTAAAAACATTTTACATGGAAAGATTAAAAAAAAGCAGATAATAAAACTAATTACAGGTGACACATAACCACT
>JAPDSC010045022.1:0-11113 GCA_026290005.1 Latrodectus geometricus
AATATAAAAAAACTTAATAATTTTAATAATAATTATATATAATAATAGCGAAAACGACTATTTTGTAAATAATTGTGTAAAAGTTTTGAAATGTCCTTTATATCAGCAAAACTGGCTATTATTTTTAAAAATTACGTTACATTATTGCTCAACAACGTCACAATAAAAAGTTTAAGTTAATATAAGTTCAAAATATTCCTTTTATAATATTCATTATTTTTGATTATATATATGAAATATGTAGTATTGATTATTTAAGAACTAGACATAATGTGTAATATTCCCGTTTGAAGATTTTTTGTCTGGCTTATTGCAATTTTTTTCACATTTACTCGCTTTTTTATTAATAAGAAGTTATTTGTTTATTAGCGTTTCATTGAATATACTTATAACCTAAGTCAGTGATTCTCAACCTGTGGGGCGCGACCCCCTAGGGGGGCGCGAGCACACTAATGGGGGGGGCGCGATCATATCCAAGAGAAAATGTGATAAAGTGACTGAAAGGAAAGAATTATTGTGTAAGTGACTGAAAGGAAAGAACACACACACACATACAAAACAAAATACATTTCGACATATTTAATAATTAACTTATTAAATTAAAACAATTTACTAAATTAAAACAAATTTAATAATTATTAGTGACTTCTTTGGGCCTGTCTTTGAGAGCAAAGTTTTTCGAAGGAGGGTTTAATATTAGAAATAGACACTCTCAGTTCTTTTTCTATATTTAGCTGAGATCTATATTTTGTCTTCAAAGAAGCCACCAGAGAAAATCCAGTTTCACAAAGGTAAGATGTTGAAAACGGTAGTAGAATGCGAAATGCCCTTGTTTTTAGTGCAGAAAACTCATCATCCACTCCTGCCCAAAATTCAAAGAGTGATTTATTACTAAATTGTCTTTTGGTTTCGCCGCTTGCCGTGAAGTCTATGAAGGTTTCTTCCTCTTCGATTGAGAGTCCTTCGGGAGTATTTTGAAATGGATCCCTCACCCACTTGTAACTTGATATCAGTTTGTCTTCAGCAAGAAAGTACTTTTTAAAATTCTTTGCTAGCATTGCTAAATGATTTTCAATGGTTACAAAAACAACTTTTACATGTTGTTCTTCAGCCTTGTAAGTTTTAATACAATCATTCAAATTTGCAAACATTGTTAAGTTTTCTTGCTTTAAATTTCTGCTCCACAATTCCAATTTCCTACAAAAAGCATTAACTTTATCACTCGTATCAATATATATGTGTATTTGCTCCGTGCAGTTGAAGATTCGAGTTATTTAATTTCTCGAATATGTCGACCATGTAGCTCAATTTCAACACAAATAAACTATCGCAAAAATTCTCAGCTTCCGGTCTGTTTTCCTCTTCTAGGAAAACGGCGATTTCTTCTCTTAATTCATAAACACGTTGCAAAAATTTCCCTCGTGATAACCATCTTGCCTCGCAATAAAATAGTGACACTGAATGTACTGTACCCAAATAAACACTGAATGTACTGCACCCATGTCTTTAAAAGTGCGGAAAAGATTCTTGATTTCAGGGGTCTCATTTTTATATAATTTACTACGGTTACAACCGTAGTTAACACAATATTCAAACCAAGACTCATTTCTTTGGAAGCCAAAGCTTCTCTGTGGATCATGCGATGTGTCCAGACGCACTGTGGCGATTTTTGTTTCACAAGTGCTTGAATACTTTGGAATCTTCCTGACATAGAACGAGCACCATCCGTGCATATTCCGATGCAATTTTTCCATTCTATGTTTGCCTCGTTCATAAAATCATTTAAGATAGCAAATAAAGCGAGTGCTGTTGCTTTGAGTTCTATTGGTTTGCAGAAAAGTAATTCTTCTACTACTGACTCACCACAAAATCTAACATAGGCAATGAAATGAGCATCTTTATTACTATCTGTTGCCTCATCGAGTTGTATTGAAAACAATTTGTAACTCAACTTCGACAAAAGCTGACACTCTACATCTTCAGCTATATCTGCAATTCGACGGGCAACATTATCATTTGAAAGAGGTATAGACTGCATTTGTTTTGCAAAATTATCTCCAAACATAATTTCTACAATATCAATCGCGGCTGGCAAAATAAGCTCTTCACCAATGGTGTGAGGCTTTTTACATTTGACTATTTTATGTGAAACTTTGTAAGAGGCAATTAAAGCTTTTTCATTCACAGACAAAGTTTTTTTAAACAATGATTTTTGCTTTTCATATGATTTTAATTTTAATTCGAAGAATTCTCTGGGTTTGTTTACGTACTCATTATGAAGCATTTCCAAATGACGTTTAAGTTTATTAGGTTTCATGCTGTCTGCCACCAACATTTTTGAGCAAATGATACACAGGGGCCTTTCTTCTTCATTTACTTCAGTACTAGTGAACCCAAAATTTAAGTATTCTTGAGAATATTTTCTTGATTTTATTTTTGGAACCACGTTATCTGTGTACTTGTTGATGCTTGTCTATCGTCTAATGCTCGCTTACGCCTGCTTAAAAATTTATCCATGATTCTGCATAAGTCTGCTGCCGTGAATATTTATTACGGTGAATTGCAATTGCACGAAAATATATATAATATACACATCCAGAATAGATTCAATAGCGATAGAAGGATCAACTCGAATGAGATTGTCTGGAATTGAAATTGGCGTCATAGAACTTTCTCCTTCTCCCTATGAGAAAACATTTGTTTACATCTGCGCACGCTCCTAGCTTAATTTTTTGCTGACCAGACAAATTCCAGACAACTCCAAACTTCTTGCGAAACCGTGAGAATGCCGAGACATAGCGGGACGCAAGAGCAATAAAAAAGCATAGGATTCTTGTTTTTTCAATGCTGAGGATCGGTGTTGCAAAATGTCAATAAATTTTGGTATTCTTGGTAATTTGTAAAGTTTAAAATTAAGGTTGTAGTGTAAGTTTAGCGCCAAAATACTCAAAATACATTATTATTATATATATTTTTTTGTATACGGTGGGGAGTGGGGGCGCGATGAAAATTATGATTGAAAATTGGGCCGTGAATACTAAAAGGTTGAGAAACACTGACCTAAGTAGTAAAATTATAAAATTAAATTACGGTATGCACAAGCAAATTAATGCATAACTGGGGGCATTAATAAGAAAATATGCAATCTTTGTCATTTTGCGTTGAGCTAATCAAACACTTTTTTAATAAAGTTTCAAGTTATGCTTCATTTTATAAGAACTTTTTTAACACTTTTTTCATTATAAAACCAATATTTCCTTTTACAGATATGCAATATAAGTCTTAAAAAATAGATGGAAATATAGTTAAAGGACTTTTAAGTATAAACATTATTTCATAATGAATAAAATTTAAAGTTCAACACATAATGATATAAATAATAATAAAACATTTGAAATATTACAAAATTTTTGTTTTCATGCAATTGTTGAACTTATTAAATGGAATTCTGTAATCTGGAAATACATTTTTGTTATCTTGTTAAGCATGTTATCAAATTTCTCATCCTCAAACCTATAATTAATTAATATACGAGTATTATGCTGAATTTTTTCAATTTATATTTTGATACCTTCTAAACTTATAAAAATTAAATTTCTAAATTTAATTTTTATTAACTGATAGTCTTTTTGGGACAAAAAATTTACTAATATATTTGTCTTCAAATAATTTTGCATATAACATGATTTTCCTTTTTAAATTAATTTTACAATACCTTATGGTATGTTTTTGCTAATGTTCTTATATAGTTACTGTAGAGACAAGTCAGAGTCTGTAATGATTTTTTTAATATTTTTATTTTAAACATTAGCATCCCTTCTGGAATATCACAATATATTTTTTTATCTTTTTCATAGGATCAATTGCAAGTGGAAGTTTTAAAGGAATTTTATAGTTGTAAAAATATTTACTATGTAAACCATCTGAGTGAAAAGTATTAAATTATTTTGTTTATAAAGAAGTGTTCATTGTTCAATTAAAGACCATAAATGTTGAAGCGTTATTTTACTACTTCATGGAAGTTAATTTATATTAAGAAAAACAAACAGACCAATTAAAATCGTAAGAGGAGGCACGAAAGTACGAAGAATTCGTTTTTTATTTTAATATCTTTCTTCCTTCTGTCAACATTCCACATCATCGAAGTCATCACGAATTCTTTCTTGGCAATTTGATGTCAAACTTTATGCAATGATCAGTTCATTTCACACCTGAGCCAATAAAGATAAAAACTTACACCACTTTCTTCCTTTGAATAAGTCTGAATCATGACAGTGGATTGCGATGGCTCGCTCCTGTCACCGCTAACACCTGCCCAAACACCTCGAATGGCGATTTAACTGCTTTTGAATTGGCGAGCACTTTCTTCGCTTCTAGTTTAACACTCTTATAAGAAGTTGCTGATGTTTCCTTATTGGCGATGTAAAAGGTATAAAAAGAATTTCTAGAACACCGTAAATGCGCAATTTCAGATCCATAAGAAACTTCGTATGCACGATTTTGACACAAATGCATTTGATTGATTCACTTTTGAGAATGTCTGCACAAATCTGACAATTAGAACTGTCCCAAATTATCAAAGACATCATAGAGTATTAAAATCAGTTGTTTTTAAAAAGTATGAAAAATTAAAAAAAAAAAACTAATTTTCTAAAAATAACTTTAACATTATATTAATACAATATTTTAAAGTCTATATACATTAGAATTTTTAGATCTGAAATTTACAATATTTATTGATTCATATTTGAATTATAAGAAATATGTAGGTATTAAGTATAACTGATTTCCTACTAAAAATCAAAATTCTACAATGAACTTATTATTTTGTTTTCAAATACAATTTTTTTACAATCCTACCCATTATTTTTTCATTCATTTAGAATAAATCTTAATGTAATCGCCCAAATGCAAAGCACTATTGTTTACGATGTTAAAATTGTTACTTTTATTGATATTAGAGCCTTAAAATTTCTGCTTGTATTTATGAAACATAAATACTTAGTCTTAAAGTATTTTTAATATAATTCAAATACAACTGATGAAACGAAATTGATAAAATAATTTCAATATAATTCTCATTTCACTGGAATTATTAAACTATAATGATGGAAGATGTAGGCATGGATAATTTGTCATTACCATTTTTTTACAGAATATTTTGTAAAGAATTATTCATTAATTTAATGACTGGCTTGATCTAGACTGTGTAAAACAGTTAATTAAATTCATAATTGTATTAATTAAGGCTATTCGTGAGGAAATTCTTTGTATTTGTTAACAACATCAATTTTAAATTTCGTGTTAAAAGTTAGTTCAGAACTATCAATATTAAACAATATTATATTGTTTCTTAGTTTCTTGATGAAAGAATGACCTCAGAAATATGTAATTGCAAACTTTTAATAAATCTAAATATTTTTTCAACCGCAATTTTCAAGTCAAACTTTCAGAGTGTGTATTAAATTAATTAATTTTCAATTAATTCAATAGTACGATGTAAGAAAACAATACTAATTAATAAGGTATAAATAAAAGTTACACAATAATACGTAAGTGTATTACTGTGTGACTTTGTCACTCAATAATACGTAACTTTTGGTATAAATAATATATAAAAACCTTTATTAAAATATAGAAATCTTCGTAAAGATAACGCCCTAGTTTTTGTGTTTATTGAACAATTAATGACAAAATATAGCTGATTAGTATGATTCAAAATAGGGCTTTTATGTAAAAAATAAGTAAACCTAAATTTATATTAGTGACATAAGAGGAAAATTTAAAAATGTTGCATAATAAAGCAATTATTACATCATAATATAATCATGTATGATTATTATATTGAATCTTTTGGTTTTATATTATATTTCTTAATTATTCATTTATTAAATAAAGTTAATAAGACAAAGTAAGTACTTCCCATTAACTATAATCTTGAGAAAATAAAATTGATACTGATGATGGACCAGATAATAAATTTATTTCCATTGATTAAACTGATTTTATTACTAGGTATAACTAATCAAATATATGAAATATACGATTCAAAATGTACGTTTGTATGTGTTGAAAAGGTTTTCTGCAATATATTTTTCGACATACACAATGTATTCATTTTATATTATTATATTTTGCTCAAAAAACTAATTCAGATTTCACTATTTGCTTCAATATTATTTATTTTTGTGTGTAAGAAAAAGTAGTTTTATTATTTGTTAAATATTTTTTGCATAGTTTTATTTTCGTACGACATTAAAATTTACTTAAGATCTTTAAGTCTCTAGATTTTTCTAATTGTGAATTATACTTCATTTGAAATACAAAATTTATTTCAGAGATTATTTTTGGAGATAAAAATCTAATAAAATATTTTAATAGTCTATTGTTACCAAATTACAGCAATATCAGAGAGAATTCAAAGAATGAAAGATATTTGTGCAATATACAATGTGCTCGAAACATTACAATATAAATATGTTTTCTTAATTATAATCAAAAGAGATACAAGTTTATTTATTTACTTTATATAAAAAATAATGATTATAATTAAATATTATTATATTAATATTATTAATTAGTTAATTATTATATAAGCAACAGCTTTGCTTTACATGTCTTCTTTTCTTTCTAAATAGCATTCCTTTTCATGTAGTTTTCATAGAATGATTGGCACTTTTGACATAAATATGTCCCATAAGGAACTAAAATTATGATGATATTCGTCGACATCGATTCTGCTCATTATTCTGTTATACTTATTCTTCCTGATACTAGAACATATTTACATCGTAGGTATCCCATTCAATTTGTGGCAATAAATTTTACTCATGGAAAATCAAGACCTTAATGTCATTCTTCCAACCATATCTTATTTCATGAGGGCACTTATGGCATGAGTTAAAGCATATAATTGTACAGAATGATACAGCAAACCTTAAATATTTTAATCAAATTGCTTTGAAATTTGATTAAAATATTTGGCAAAAAATTTACTATTTCCCACTTTTAACCAACAAAGTTTAAAAATAAAATTAAGATGTTCTATTACATATTAATATTAAAAAATAAAATTAGTATTCGCAGGTAATCTACTTTCACGCATATATTTTTCAGTAAAATCTATTACATATCAAACTTATTACATTTAATTTATATTACAAATATTAAAATTTTGCTTCGCACATTTAAAATGAAGTTAAATTTTTTTAAAGAATAAAAATTACTTTATTATTAAAAAAGTAACTGTTTACATTTTCTCAAATATTTTTATATGTTAATAAGCTATATTTGAACTATAAAAAAACTTTGTTAACGTAAAAAACTCATATAATTTGTATGAATATCAAGGAGAAAATAGAATACTATTTGGATAATAAAATTGAAATGTTTACATAGTAAAAAATGTAAAAGAATATTAATATAAATTGTGAACCTTAGGTTCGTTATAAATTTATCCTATGTTGTAAAATCTACAATGTAACTGGCAAAAGTTCTAACTAATATAAATATAAACGTAAATAACAGAGATGTAGCTGAATGCATAAATTATTTTAAACTATGAATAATTAAAATAATTCACAAATTATTAAAAAAATTATTCTTTATAAAATAAAACTCATTCATATTTATTGCTCTTTATCCAATTTTCACTCTTTTCAGATTTCTTATTTTTATCCTGACTTTTGAAATTGAAATTAGTTATAATATAATTTAAATAATTGTAGAATATATTTGAAAAATAAATATTTACTAGGAAAAAATTTTCATAAATGCATTCTAGTTATATTTTGTCAAAATCAAAATGCGATTATAAATATTAGAAATAAATGAAACTCAATTACGCTCTCCTAATAAGTAAATAGTAAAATAAAAGATTATTATAAAAAAATATTTAAAATATATTGTGAAGCATACTGAAAATAATGCATACAAATTATTATTGTACCTATCAGCGAATATGTGTATTAATATGGTTGATGTATAAAAATATAAATGTTACTTAGCTTATTTAACTTAAAAGTTTGAATTAAGTATTAAACTTCAAAAATATTAGCTTAATTTTAAATTAAAATAAATATTTTTTAATGTTTGAAGTACTGTATTTCTTATAAATTATTTCATTTTAATATTCAATTTAATATATGGTTTAAATATAAATGTTTTTATTCAAAGGTGTTGTGTCATGAGGATAAAATAATTAAAATGCATACTTAAACATGAACTTAGACACACATTAAAATAAAAGATAAAAATCAATTATTTATATATGAGTACTTTTAAGAATAATATATTTTAGATGTTGGAAGAAATATATCATCTAATACTTACATAATGAGTTCAGATCACCGCAACAGGAATATCAATACGTGCACAGAAAAATTTTAATGCGGAAATTAATAATAGAAACATTAAGATAATGGGATATATATATATATATATATATGAACGCGAAGATAACCGCAGTTGATATTAAAATTATTATATGAACTGAATTATTTTGCTATGTTTTCATAAATTATTTAAAATAATAATTATAAAATAAAATCACAAAATGAATTTTAAAATCGTGGTTATAATAATATGCAGTGCTTTTTTACCAAATTTTTAATTTTTATTTTAAAATATGTCTTATACATGTTATATTATTTAATAATTACTTAAATACAAAATAAAAATGTTAAAGTTATAAAAGGCAAAATTTTGAATATTTTATATTATTAAATAGGTCACTTTAAGTAGTTATTATACTTTCATTCCTACATGCTAACATGTCCTCTGTATAACGTGATCATTGAGCACTAAAGACTATTTTATATTACGTTTCCTTTATTTTTTAATATTTAATTGCATAATAGCTGTTTTTTTATTGAGTTCTACAAAATGTACCTTAATAGTTAAGAAGTAGTTATAACTATCATATTAAAACTTTTCTCAATAAATTTTGAATAAATATTTTATATGCATCCAATATTTAGAGAATTGTAAAAGTTAAAATTTTCAACTTTCAAATGTGTGACTTTTTGTCATATACATCACCATTTGGTGACTTTGCTATATTTAAAAAATTTGACATATAGAACCTTTCGCTACTTTGAATTCATTGAGAGACGTTTTGAACAAATATTTTATATAGCGTAGGCGACATCCTAATGGCAGAAAGCTGTTGTGAGTCATTAAAATGCCTTACACCATATTAATAAACTTCCGGCAGGCCTTATCATAGGTAGCGGTGCATAATGAATGTCACAAGAGAGGAAAACCGGGAACTTCCAAACACCAATTCTTACAGATGTACACGCAGAAGGCAGAATCGTCTCATCCATCTATCGTTATTTAACAGTGGGTAATATTAAACCCTAGACCTTATTCTCGAATACTTTACGTTTATTGATTTTAATCAAACAACGGAAACAAATACCAGTATTAAAATCTGAATAGTAGTGTGCTGTAAAAAGTTAAGTAACTGGATAGGAATAAAATATTTATCGAATAGCTTCCAAATTTACAGTTTGAAATATAAAGTTTCCATAGAGCATTTTAAATTGCGATTAGTTCAACTTGCTTGCAAGTGTTAAAAATTTCAATTATAGTAAGTGTATACATAAAATTAATACTATTTTCTCTCTTTTTATTGGTAAATCATAATAGAATATTTGGAGGTACAATTAAGAAAAACCCCCATCTTTTATTTTTAATTTCAAAAAAGTGAAATTTTACATAGAAAATCCTTTATTAAATATCTGAAATGAAGAAAAAACGATAAGACATTCAAAGGGAACTGTATAAAAAGCAAATGCTATCCTTATAATGATGAGTACATGAATCAAATCAAACACAATTGTTTTGGATTGATAAATACTAATCTTAATTTTACTGGTGTTACCTGTTAATTGACATATTCAAATTTATAAGCTATTTCCTCATCACTTGATTTACTTTATATTGTTAAATTAAGCAGATGTTTCTTTCACAAACTGAAAGTCATGATACTCATTTACAATACTGTAGTTGTTTCCAAACAATGAATTCTTTTAGTTAATAGTTCCATTTAAAAATGTTTTTCATTATTTTTAATTATATATTATTTCTAATTTTTAAAAAAAATAGTAAATTAACAACATATTTTACAAATCTATAATTATTATTTCCAGTGAACTTCTTTTATTTAAATTTATAAATATACTGAAATTTTACTCCGTTTTTATTTTAAATTTGTACTTGCTATTTCAAAATTGTATAATGAAAACTATTTTGTAAGCAAATAAATTTTTTTTATTTGGTTATAATAAAATTAAAAATAAATAATAAAATTCATTCAACCAAAATTTACTAATTTTATTATTTTATGAGCTTCTGTTTATGTTTTGTATGTATTTATATATTTGCCATTTCTTAAAAACTAATTTTTAAAACCTGAGTAAATAAAATTATACTTAAACTTATTTATTTAAATCACTAGACGTATTTATTTAAACAAATTAACTACAATATTTTATGTCAAATAACAAAATTGTCACTAATCTATTTTTTATATAAAGTCAGAAATTATATAATGTATCAAAATGCAGGATCTCATGACTGGATTTAAAAATTTCAATTCTTCTTCACCTATAAATTAAAGGGCATTTACTTGTTAACCAGAAAAATACCTTAAAAAAAGGAAATTGCTTCTCACACACAGATTATCCTTAACTTTAAAATTATATTTATAGACACATACGCACACACACATTTTTATATAGTATCATTTTTATATAGTACATATGCTTTGCATTACTGCTACAGCAGTAATGAAAAACAATATAACCAATATATTTCCAGTATAAATCTGAAAAATAAAATATTAATTCTTAGACAATAAAAAATAGAAAATAGAAAAAATTCCTATGACAAAATCAGAAAAACTATACTACATATTTGTGGAAATTATAAAGTTTGAAGTTTAAGAATTCAAAAATATTGAAATAGCTAATTAATTGGAACGCAATTTTTAATTAAATAATATTTTAATATTTAAAACATCTTTGTTTAAAAACTTGCATTCTTTAAATTGATATGAAATCGATTAATTTAAATAATCTTCATTTATTTTCATAAAAATTATATATAT